>PNEQ01117682.1:0-62087 GCA_003012365.1 Medauroidea extradentata | reverse complement strand
GTCCATGTCTCTAAACGTGTGACACAACGTAGCTGTCTGCAGAACAATAATAGGTATCATCACATATTGCAATTGCGGGACTCTTATTGGCTTAGTCAAATAGGGCAACAGCTCCGTGTACAAGCGAAAGCCAGTCACCTTTTCATAATCTGAACGTACCTTGTAACCCAGCAAACAGCCTAGTTTTCCCACGATAAACCATCATCTTTAATGACAATAAAATAAAAACGTAACTGAGTAAAAGTTAGTAGCACGCTTTGATAACCACCTAGCAGATAGCACTCTGAACCACCAATAACAAGCCTGATAGAAGACATTGGAAGCTAACCTGTCTCCTGCTGTAATTTGTGCTAGCAGCCAACAAGCAAAAACTGACAAATACGTGCTTGTAAGATACACGTCACTGATCATATTCATGAGATATTTTTGTGTATGTATTTGTTACTTAAGCCTAAAACAGTTCTTGACAAAAGCGTGTGGTTATGTCGTTACTTTCAATTACCAAAATTCTAGTTATTAAATAGATGCCGGAGAAATTTACACGTTTACTGATCTTTAGAGTAACCTACAAGAACATCAGTTTACTGAAGCAGACATCAACTGTCAATTATCTACTCGCTGTCACACTGCATGAGCGGGCCTGCATACAGTTGTTTCTCTATTATTGTCTCGGCTTCCTCTAGTATGTGTTAAATAAGTTTTGGAACAGCACGGAAACCATACTAACTTCCCGTCATTTGAACCGTAGCTTATGTCCAAAATAATACACATGAATTTTTCAGGTCCCTATAAATAGACTGTATTCATATACTTACAGATGCGGTAAAATTAACTAGAGAGAAACATATATTCCATTAAAAATAACGTTATGAAACGCCACATACATGAAATGCACGTTTTTGTACTCACAAATAAAAATATAAGGTGTTAATGTCCCACATAAGTAGTGTACCTGTCATTTTACAGGATTTGATTTATCATTGCATTTACGCACTGCAACCTGAAAAAATGTATTTTTAACATTGCTATGAAAACCAAAGTAGTATTAAAGTAGGGACCACAGTAGGGTTTCTTGTTGATAGTATCCGGATTATTTCTTTACAACACAGCAGTTTGTCGATTCTTCATAGACACAACGAACAATTACTTTACAGAACTCTAATTTCTTCTACAGATCGAATATTTTCTTGTACAGAACGAACACTTAAATTTACAGAGTAAATATTTTATGGTACAGGAAAAATACTTTCATTTACAGAGGAAATAGTTTATTGAACAGGACAAATATATTAATTTACAGGCCAGTTTTTTAATAGATAACGAGGTTTTCTTCTGTACAGAACTAGAAATTAATTTACTTAACTAGCAGTTTACTGTACTGAACTAATAGTTTCTTCTACAAAGCTAATAGTTTCGTCCACATAACCAACAGTTTCTCCTCCAGAAAGAATAGTTTCTTCTACAGAAATTGTAGTTTTCTCTATAGAGAAAATAAAACCTGAGCAAATATTCTCATGTACAGAACAAACAGTTTATCCTACAGAGAAAATAATTTATTTTAATGGGAAAGTAGTTTCTTTTTCAGAGCAAATATGATATTCTACATTGCAATTGGTATCTTTAGAATAACACAATTGCAATTTTCTTCTGTAGAACTAACAATTTCTTCTATAGGCAAGTAAAACAGTTTCTTATGTAAAACGAATACATTATTTTACAGAGAAAAAATACTTTATTTTACAGAGAAATATACTTATCTCGTACATAACAAATATTTTCTCCTTCAAAACAAATATTTTTTCTAACAGGACAAATTTAATAGTTTCTTCTACATAACACATTTCCTTTTTCTGTTCTATTGGTTGTCCATATACAGCATGTATTTGATTAGTCATTCCTAAGTTGTGCTAATGTGTACACTACATTGTGTATAGTTTTGTATAGCTAAATTTTATATAGAATAAATAGTTCTGCCAACCTAACCTAGCTTTACTTAGAGAATTCGGCTTGTATAATTTCATACGTATGTATGTATGTATGTATGTATGTATGTATGTATGTATGTATGTATGTATGTGCATATATTTTCAGCTTAACGAGAATTATGAAGGGGAGAAGGAGGTTAAGAAGCACAGGAAATATTGGACTTGCGTGATTAATATACAGCATGCCATTGGAACTAGAGTTCGGGGTGGAAAAATTCGTAATAAACGAAAGAAGAAACTGAGCACATTCAAAAGTGCAGAACTGTCCAGGGGGACGACTAAATATCGCATTTTGTGTGTACAACACAAAGTTTGCACCTGCGTTGTGTCTGGTAGCGCTGCATAGGAATTATATTCTCACGTAATGTCATAGAAGAAGCGTTTAACTTGCTCTGCACTTGCGTTGTGCTGCGTCGGTGCAATTAGCAGGTGGCGATATTTCATCCGCCACCAAAAGTGCACTTTATTAAAAGGTTTGAATCTAAACACCATCTTGACTATTTCTGATAGTGGAGTATCCTACGGTTAATATTTCATGAATGCCCACTTTATCAACAATTATTTCCTATTAATTATTCCCCGTATGATTTGTTACAAAACTTTAATCCTCAAACATTTGTATATGACATTTAACGAATCAGGGAAAATATATTTAAAAATCACACAATTCAGTTAACTACCACATAAAATCAAACACGTATACAATACGGTTACATTTGTGAAATTTATATTTGTTTGTTTTATTCAATGTTAGTTTTAATTTGCGTTTTATACCAAAACACAATTGTCATGATAAGGCAAATTCAATTAAAGTATTGTTTATTTTTCAAATATAATAACATATTTTCCAAATCTTCTTTTGGGAGTCGGATATAGAATGTGTAATTGACTTTATTAGCAGTAACATTAGGGAAATTATTTCAAATCCAATAAGAATATGATGAAAATTATATCTTTAAACTATATAACTTTGCATAGTAAGTTCGGTTTGATATTTTTAATGGAAATTTGATATTGTATTGTATTTTGTACATTTTTGTTAGGATTTCCTTTTGTGTAATTAGAGCTACCATACATAACTGGTACCACCGGCGATAGTTAATCTAACTATTGACGATAACGCGGTAAAATGGCGATATTGTCTTCTTGAAGAAGGCATTGTGGCACTTATTGCAACTAATTAGTCCTGAAAATCATAAATAAAAGTTCAACTAAACAGTATCTTCCCAATGAAATGTCAAACGGCGAATATCCAGGAGAACACAAGAAATCTTAAATACAGGTATTCTTTTTTTTTTTTTTTAATTCTTCCTATTCGAAAATGTTATGGTTTTTGTGGATTTTTAATGTTCCCAAGGATTATGGTAAAATAACGGCAGTTGTATAGATTTACGATATTTTCCTTATCCATGTCTGATTTGTAAAGAGCGGCGTAGTTGCAGGTTTACTGCAGTTTTTTCTTCGTCCTGGACTGCGTAGTATGAGATATAACACTTAAGATTATGAATAAGTATGCCATGTATTTTCCGTGCGCTTCCCATGTCAAACAGTTTTAACTATTCCGTTAATTTTATTGGTTTAGGAGTGCGAAGCTTCTTCCTTTAAATAGGCTGTGTATTTTATTCACTTAACAAAGTGTATGATAAAGAATGAAAGAAAATAAAGGCAAAGACTTAAAGGAGCTTCATTAACGCCGATTAGAGAGTATGTAGGTTTACGATGAACTTGAATGCATAGGTTAGAGGTAGGATTGTTTACTTAATGCTTTATATGCATGTGTGTGTGTGTTAAGGTTTGTTTTAATGTACTGTAGTGTCGAAATTAAATGATAATATACAAGCTAAAAGGGGAAAAAATACAGGCGTAAAATGTTCCTTAATTTAGCGTAAAAATTCTAATTTTACGATTAATTATTACAAAACAACCTCTATACTCTTTAGTTCCTCATTCCTGCTTGCGCAAGATGTTGTATAGTTAGCATCTTATGCCAGCTTGGTTTGGCTTTGTGGTACAGTGACATGAAACATTTTGCGCCTAATTCAATTTAAAACTAAAACTGTTAAATTATGTATCTGAACAATTTGTTAATGAGATTATGTTGTCTAAATGAGCGCGTGTAGGATGTGGTTTGATTTCCTACATGCTATTAATACGCAACTAGTATACATAAACATTAATGTCTGTTTCTTCGTTTTCTAAGCTATCTGATTGTGATGAAACTTTATTGAGGTGTTACGAGAGTGTTCGCAAATGTCTCTGCAAACAATGAACTTTGACAAAGAGGGAGAGAGGAAGAACGGGGTACCCAGAAGATTGAGTAGAACATTTTTATTTTTCAAAATGTTTACTAAAATGGTCATTAATGGCCTATAACGTCATTTTGCTCTATTTAGCACATTTAAAACTTTGTTGTTCTAGAATATACCATAGCATTAAATTGAAAATCCCTTGAAAGAAGTCGCGTGTACCAGTTAGAGTGAGTTTAATTGATAAAATAACAGTAAGCATAGGACATCGATCGTTCGCATAAGAATAACCTCTATATATTCTTACCTATCGATTCACAACTGCAAACAAGATGTTATCAGCATAACATATATACTTTCTTCAAAGCGAGTAAAAATTAACCTTCAAAGTAGTTATATCCCAGACAGCAGAAAAAACTTGCTACAAGCTTGTAGCAAGCTTGCCAATGCAAGCCAGTAACCTTGCAGCAAGCATGAAATGCAAGCCAATAAACTTATTATAAGCCTGCTGCAAGTTGCCTAGTTTACACATTTTTAACTTGCTGCAAGCTTGATTTGTAAGCTTGCTACAAGCTTAATTTGCAAGACTGCTGCAAGCTTAATTTGCCAGCCTGAAGAATAAATAAAAATTTTATTTCCTACAATATTTTCACTCTCATTCAAATTTACATATTAATTATTGCTTGTTCATCGACTTGTGATGTTAATTACTAAACATTAAAATTCGGCTCCTGTGCCAAGTTTGGAACTTCTGACCCCTTGTTTTCAAAGCAGGTATGATAACTACTGGAACATTGCGAATACTTAAGTGGTGTAGTAGTGAGAGTCGGTTGTAAGATAACGAACTTTGTTATGGTAATGCTGATGTTTGTGAATTTACTAACAACTGTAAGGATATCAGTTTACTTGTAGTTGTACATAATATCGTAATAGATGTTTTAGGTAGCATATGAAACAGTGTTACATTTTAAAGCGCTTGTTCATTTACAAAGTTCAGTTTAAATCTCAAGTTCGATCATTATTGATGGCACAGAAAATATTTCATGAATTAAGATTGCTAAGGAAAATGTCAATGCAATATCAGCTTAGTATAGGGGACAGGATGCTTGCAGCTTATCACATGACCAGTCTTGCTATGTAAGTGTAATTAAAGTCAAATACACCTTTGTCGCAAGCTTGGTTCAGGTTTGTAACAAGAGTTCTTAGCAAGCTTGCTATGGCAAGTTTAATTAAAGTGAAATATAAACTAGGCTTGCAGCAAGTCTCGTGAGTAAGCTTGCTATGGCAAGCCAAAATCAAGTGAAATGTAAGCTGGCAAGCAGGCTTGCAGCAAGTCTGCTGCAAGTTGCCTAGTTGTCACTTTTATATAGTTTTGCAAGCTTACATACTAAACATCATTTAAGGTTAACTTGTAAGCAATCAAGCTTAACACATGCTTGCAAGAAGTTTAACTACAAGCATTTTTCTTAAATACACTCACTTACAGAAAGCTTGTCAAGCTAAATAATACCTACGCCAGCATAAAAGCTTAAGTCAAATGCAAGGCTTGCAGTAAGCCTACCGAAGCAAGTTTATAACTGCAAGTCAAATGCAAGGCTTTCAGTAAGCTAACATGTTGTGTGGGATGTTTACGTACATATATCAATATTAAATAATAATATTGATTGAGACATACGATAAACAAAATATACCAAAATATGAACTAAATACACATAAATCCAGTCAACAAATCTAAGTATAGTATGCCTGCCAAAATCAACGAACATCGGAAAAATAATTCCCCGAATATGTCACATAATCAATGCTAAAATATAAAAACTGCCGTCATTATAAAAATATGAACACATTATAAACGAAATACACAAAAGTAAAATCAGGTTTGTATGTAGCACGCGTTCCAAGTTTGATGACATTCCTGAAAAATATGTCATTAGATATGTCATATTATACTAACAATATTAAAATGGCTACCATTATGAAACTATTAACACAGAATGAACGCATTACACAAAAGTAAAAATAATTTTGTTACCACTTTAGACGATTTTGTTAAAAGTATTATTCTGCAAAAAATATAAAAATGGCCGCCATTTGGAAAATATGAATACAGGCTTAACGAAATAAACAATAGTAAGATCAGTTTTATATGCAGTATATATGAACCAAGTTTGATTCAATTCTGAAAAAATAGTTGCTAATTTATGTAATAACATGCTAAAAATATAAAAATAGCCACCATTTTGAAAAATATGAATACAGAATGAATTAAATACACAGCAGTCAAGTCAGCTTTGTGTGTAGTATATGTGTACAAATCTGTCCACTGATTCAAAAGTTTTTAGGGGTGTGACACACACACAGTCACACACAAACACACACAGATTCACACATAGACACACAGACTGGAAGGTTATCTAATAAGCCAACTTTTTGACTTCGGAAAGTTGGCTAAAACATAGTAGTGTGCATAGAGATTCTGACACAGGAATTGTGATATTTCGTTTCTTGTGCGTACGCATAGGACAGAAACCAATCACAGCAAAACATTTTGTGAATGACCGCCATGATGGTTTATCTAATGAAAATACACAATAATAAAACAAAGCTGGAGTAAGAAAACTGAATGTTAGAGACTATGTTTATATATTGTAATCACTGTTTTATACTGTGCAGTTTATGGATACATTGTTCCTATATTTTCTATTAACTACACTCTAAAAACAGTTTGTAAATTTACCAGACGTGCGTATAGGAGCGCTAAGAAAGTAGGTATGGTAGAATAGTTTCCTAGACATCCATGGCAACACCCTTAAACCTAATTATAAAACAGTCAAATGTATACTGAAGATACCAGACTCGTATTGCAACAAGTGTAAAAGTTTGCATATTTACATGACTAAGTATTGTATAGGCCGTTCAGGATAATATGAGCACGCCGTAAAGTTTTCTTTTAGCCGTTTCGTAGTCGCCTTTACTATTTTTACTATGAAAACTTTTCTACACTTTCAAAATTCAACGTCTGCTGGCCAAATAAAATATATTTTTAAATAATTACAAGTTCTGCTGAGTGTTCAGTTTATAGTGAACAGCCTATAATTGTACCGTACTGCGTCTGGGATAATAACTTCCTAAACATTCAAGGAAGTTAATAACAGTGTACAAATACGATTCCACTTAAAATACAATTCAATGGCCTTCAATTGTCTTCTATACAGTAACGAATATTTCATATTCGCTAAAAGAAAATGCCACTGACTAACAATTGCAGTAAGAACCCAAAATTGTGAATTAATTTTGCACAAGGCATCTGGTCGTACAGGGTTTCTACTGTTATGTTATATGTTCTGTCAGTTTGTGAACCAACCTGTAGAGTCGTACAACTTCGCGCAAATGTCGTCGCCACAGGGAAGATGTGGGAAAGTACGACGACAGAGCGCAGCACCTTCTAGTATCGCGGCCGTCGTAAATACCAACGACCTTCTCTACGGCGGCGTAGGTGGGCGATGTGGTCATCCACGCACCCATAAAATGTAATTAGCGATGGTTTCTCCTCCCTTGCTCGGCGGGAGAGTATAAATTAAGGGGTGTGTGCGAGTACCTCACCCAGACTGTATTCCACACATAAATCCCTGCCGAGGAAATTATTCTTTATCACTCTCCCTGGTTTGTATCGAGGAAGGTGTGCTCGTGGAACTTGTTTTGAAAACGGTTTCCCCAGCTGATGTAAACTTTGCTGAACACGACAAGACTTCAGTGATCACTATTTATTTGGCAGTTGTTGTGGTAGTGCTAAAAATATTTTTAACGCGATATACTGTCCCATGCAAACTCCTTGGGATAAAATTCTGTTACTGATTTTTATTTACGTATTGTTTATCTTTATGAACTGCTTCTTATTGGTGACTTAAACTCACGTGGGTTGGAAAATAAAAGTTACTGTAAATAAAATACAAAGATGACGTTTAGAAGAGGGCGTTCACAATACACAGTGTCGTAGCGTAATTTTTTACTAAGCCGTTATTAGTGTAGGCTACAAACTTAGTTTATGCTTACCTAGACGTAGAATTATTATGTTTTTTTTTTACTGATATTTGTACACTTATCACGTGATGTCAGGTAATGTGTAACCTTGATAGTAAAAAGGCGTATTGCTGAACTTTGTGAATGTAAAAATAAATTTAAACATTTAGTGAACCTGTTTGACGCAACCAAATCTTCTCTTCATTTCGGTTTTTGTTGGACCTTGAAATTTTTTTAATACTAGCGATTGTTGAAGAACAGTCACGTTTCGGAATTCCATAAGACTGTACGAACCACACTGAACTGAAAAAGTGATACAATTACGTAAACAGAAAAAATTTCTGCGTGCTTTTTAAACACAAATACGGGAAGTTTGTACATAAAGTACAGTATCACACAACATGTAATAAACAAGTCACACAATTTTAACAAAGTGTTAATTTACGACTGCGCTTGAAAATACTGACGCGGTATTTCACATGTATTAAACTTCAAACAAAATAAGTTATTAGATAACTTTTAGTAGTAAATGGCATTAAACAACATAACATTATATGTACACACTAGTGGAATATAGTGTTGTCTACGGAAAATTAGATTAGCGTAGTTTTGGGTTTAGAGAACAAAACCTACAATCATAAAATATAAAATTTCTCGTCTCCTTGACATTTAGACTAGTACCCGTGCCCTATTTTGTCTTTAGTCACAGATACCTGTCCATTGGCTGTTGCAACATTTGACCGCTTTGTATGAAATTCACTGTTTCTTTCTGTTTAGTCGGTGAAGGCTTAACAGTTAAGCATGGCGTATCTTAGCTATTGTAACTGATCAATCTTAAATATCACTAATTGCTTTGGTCGTTTCATATCAACTATTAATGTCTTTAGAAATATAACATTTAAAATATAATAAATATACTGAAAGGTTAATAATAAACTTAACGATTCCAATGGTTATTTCTTAACATTTACTTACCAAATGAAGAATGGTCAGCATGATCGAACAGTTACTTGACAGTGTAACTCGCGAGAATCCACCGTCTCACTGCATTTCTCACAACAACGTAGACGTAGAGTTTGGACGCGGTTATGTGAAACGCGCGTGGATGTAGATTTTTACAGACGGCTGCAGAGTTAGCATTGTTCCAGTCAAACGTGAAACTAAAATAACCCTGTAGGTCTGCAAAATGATCACTAGAGAAGGTTATTCACCGCGGGAAAAGTCGACTGTTTGCTAGACGTCAGTGTAATGTATTAATTTCTGACGCTATTATTTCGTTACTGGCGAGTCCCTATTTGACTGGGTCACTGATAACTCTGGTGAAGTACTACTGGACGTCTGTGATTTGTCTGTAAACAACTAGACTGTGCTACATAACTGCTGGCCAACAATACTTGACGCAGGACGCTGCACTGATTTGCATAATACGCTGGCAGAATACATTCTCGCGATTTTTCACCATCTCTAATGATCACTTTTCATCCAAGCATAAGCAGTAGAGCCGTGAACTTTTCGCAGAACAATTTTGTCCCAGTTCGTTTCAGTGCCTTGTGTGAACATTTACAGTTGTGATTCCTAGTCAGTGATTGTATGTTTAACTGTCACATGTCTCGGGGTTGTACCTGCTAATATCATACACGTGGTGTCGCAGTAATCTTGCTGTGATTGGCACAGCCGAATGTGAGACGCCACTTCACACATACACGCTGCCAATAACCATGAAGCAGAACTGCAGGTGTGCACGTAAGGCACTGAAACAAGTTAGGGCAAAATTATTTACGCGAAATATTCATGACCCTAATTAGCAGTCATCGATTCCCTCGATAGCCGATATACACTTGAAAATACTATAGATCCTTGTGCCACGTATGATTGGGTGATATATGCCTGACACAACGTAGCTGTCTGCAAACCAATAATGGCCATCAAATATTACAATAGCGGGATTCTTACTGGCTCACAGTCAAATAGGGCAACAGCTCTACGTACAAGGGAAAGCCAGTCATATTTTCATAAACTGAACGTGCCTCTAAACCTAGCCAACTTTCCTGCGATAAACCATCATCTCTACAATAAATAAATAAATAAATAAATATATATATATATATATATATATATATATATCCACGTGATGTTTAGATTGTCGTGAAACTTTTCTGTGCATGTTTCTAGTCCCTGTGGTTCAAGTAGTGACGGAAGTTGGTAGTTTAAAATATATTCCCACTGACGGAGATAGATAATCTGCTGTTTTATAATCGACAACTGAATATTGGTCAATAAAGTGGAAAATCGCAAGGACATTTCGTGTCACAGCGTTGTGCATAATAATGTAGCGACCTGCGTCTTGCATCTTTGGATGACTGTTATAAACTTTTTAAAAGACGAATCAGAGATTTCATTGTCCCGCTCAGATGAAGACACCCCAATATATAAAGAACTCCCGGTACGGACATGTCATATTGAAGCATAACAAACTGTCAATTTTTCCTGCGATATATCAGAATTGTTAAGCAAAGGGGTGTCAATGCGCCCGGACGTGGTGCGCTAACAGCAGTATAAATAAGTAGTCTGACTGATTACAGTTGTTATTTATGTAATTGATAGGGCCCGGTAGTTTTCGCGAAAAGAGTTTTGCATCACTTTGTTTTAGCGCCATACATGCGCACTTGCATCTATGCTTTGTGGTCAGTGATTGGATGTATTAACATACAACGTCTGGAGGTTGAACCCGCAAATCACAGATGTGATGCGTGGCAGTTATCCGTATATTGATTGGCACAGTCAAATTCATAACAACTCTGCACAAAAACACTTTGCCAATAGCCATGAAGTTGAGGTGCGAATGTACACGTAAGACACTGAAACAAAGTGGGGCAAAAATCTTTTCGCAAAAACTACCGAGCCCTAGTAATTGATGATTGGCAATCCAGTGGCGGCACAGACGGAATATTGCTATCGCCCAGCAAGGTCCTATCTAGCAACAGTTACCTGGTGCTAGGCTCGTTGGAGAATGTGAAGATGACCACGGAGACTGGAGGGAGGTAGTTTACCGCATCTTGGACAAGAGATGAGGGAAAGCCGGTCATGTCACCTGAGCAGGTCCAGCACGTGCAGCATCCCCCCTCCTCCCACCCACCTCTAGGGCACCGCCAATTACTGGGGTTAATTGCGGGGGGACACCGCCTAACCGGCGCGGCGGGACGAGGTCGCCGTCACATGCGTGCGTGCGTGCCTGCCTGCGTGCTTTATTACGCACGAACACGCCGTGTCTCGTCTCGCCGTCTCCAGCGAGGCCATCTAAGCACAGATACGACCGTGTTCCGATTTGCACCACATAAATGGTCACCTGACCCCGAGTCAGCTTTTAAGGTGGCCGCCCTGGGTGAACGTATATTGAGTGTTCGAGGTCTAGAAGCACAGATGCGGTAAGGACCACACAGCATGTGCCTCGCACCTACACCTAGCCTCTATGGAAGATGTCACTGAACTGGCTTGCAGTCTTCCCGCCTCTATGGGACATTCAGAGATAACCATAACATATAATGGCTTAATATTAAATACAAAATGTATTACATATGTCCACATAATTGAAAATATGACCGGAAAATTACATAGGACGACCGCCTACAATCTGATGGAAAAAATTTTACGACACTCACCAATTTAGTGTTGTGAGCATAAAGCCAGTATTATTGATGACGCTTGCATCAATCCTGCTAACATGACACATTTAGTTATGCCTTCTGCGGATAAATTAAGCGATCCTATATGACTCTCTATATGGTGGAGGGGAGGGGATGGCCACAACTTTACTAGTTTTTTGTACTTTTAGTGGCTCGGAAATGTTGCTGGTGACTTGCCACATGGAGTCCACTATTCTGTGTACTCTCTGTCCTCAGATACAGTTGCTGATTGGCTACTGCACAGTGGGTAACCTGGCGTACATATGCCAAGGTAGCAGCGAAGTCTATAGCAGCGGTTTTGTGAAGGTCGGATATTGCTTTATTGTCCTCAAAGACGAGTTTAATAAACAATGGCCCAATCGCGGGAGTATCTATTACTTAAAGGTGTTTGAAATACAGCCTCCCTTACAATGAATTCACGAAATTCCTGGCAGTGGCAAGGTGTCCTAAGACAAGCGACGACTAAGCAGTGACTGTACAGAACTCTCAGCTGCCTGTGGAACCATTTGACTGGTAGAAACAGGTATACACTCCTCAGCCAGTAGCATGCAAGAGATGAGGAACTAGTTCTCAGTAATACACCTAGGCCTCAGCAACACAACTATTACATACTCAAAGTGTATAGTCGGATCTTCTACTGCTTGCCTTGGAAAACGACCACGCTTCGCCACTGATTCCTGGACATCTACGTAATTTACTCCACATCGTTGCAGATCAATAGGTAGAGACATGAACTTTTCGCGAAAAGAAATTTGCCTCACTTTGTGTCAGTGACTTGTGTGCACGTCTGCAGACTTGCTTCACGGTCAGAGATTGGGTGTTTTGACATTCGTGTGTCGTGGGTTTTTACACGCAAATCACAAACGTGTGGTGTTACAGTAACCTTATTGTGATTGGTACAGTCAAATGAGAAACGTCACCGTTCAAAGGCACGCTGTCAATATCTATGAAGCAGAACTGCAGACGTGCACATAAGGCACTGGAACAAAGTGGGGCAAAATTCTTTTCGCGAAAAGTTCATGTCTCTATCAATAGGCTATCTGAATTGTTAACTTTGTCAGAGCATAAAAAAAACCATTTGAAGAATTTCTGATTTCACAAGTAATTTTAGCACCGTTGCCATATTTGAAACATTGAACATTAATAAATCCACAATCTATCAGGCTATGTGAGTTTATACAGAGTTTACTTATACTGTCATTACAGTAGTACTTTAAATAAATATCGAGCCGAACTGTGTAGGCAAACATTAAGTAATGAAGCTTAGTTACATTTTACTGCTCAACATTTTCAAGTAATAGTTATCTGTTCCGTGGGTGGACAACTTGGGTGATTCCCCATACGCACTTGCTATTAAAACACGAGAGCCGCCATGGTGTTCCATGCATAAGTTAGCATAATTGTACCCAGGCTCGGCAATCTCTCAGGCAACCAATCATATCCTGTCCCGCCCTTATTGTCTATCTACAGCTAGTCGGTGCAGTAGTGCATACCAACTACCCGGAGACGATATTGTGGCTTGACACGCACGTGAGCGACAATATTTACAGTCTCATCACAGTATTAAATTATTTTAAGCTTTTTTTATATACTATTTGCAAGCTGTTCTCTAATTTATTTAGCGTAGCACTCAACTGAGTAGCCTATATGTTTTTGGAGTACAATTTTAATTTTCAACATTCAAATAATTGAATACGAATCAGTAATCCGAACAACGTCGTAACAAAAATAAATGGTACAACATGATACTACTTAATATGTTCTGGTGTGAGATTCTATAAAATGCACCATGTCATTCATAATATGCAGGAGGTCACTTACATTTAGCAATAGTTACAGTGTTGCTCTGAGTTAACTGTGTAACACAGTTATTATGTTTAGGATTAACCGACAATGTAACCGTGAACATAGTAATTAACCACATTGCGGGCTTCAAACAATTGTGAAGGCTCTGTACAGATAGTTCACTAGGTTACCAACAGAGAGCAGGCATGTGTAGTTCTGCAATAAATAAACAATTTATCACATATAAGAGCACAATTATAATGTTTAAAATAGTTCTGTTTCTGTAGTTGGAAGTCTTAGTATCACGAAGTAGTTAAATACTATTCCCACATTTAAGAGCACAACTATAATGTTTAACATAGTTCTGTTTCTGTAGTTGGAAGCCTTAGTATCACGAAGTAGTTAAATATTATTCCCACATATTTCATGACGACGAGTTTAAAATTCCCTCGTTTGATTTCTTTTATCACAAAATTTGCCCTGACGATTAAAGAAAACGTTTTTCTTTGTAAAGATACAAAAAGCTTTTACAGTGTAAGTGGATGAACATAGCAACGTTTTTGTAAGCGATTTAAACTGCAGGAAAAAATAAATTATTTTGTACCGAACCTCGTTCCAATTGAAAAAAATTTTTACACATAATTTTTTGCTCACTAATAAAAATGTTATTGTTTAAAAAAAACATGTCTGCAGCTAAAAAAGCTCAGCATTTTTTCGACGTAATAGTATTAATTTACGTTATGTATGCTTCAACGTACGCAATGATAACTCCCAAATCTTTTCTGAATTTTTGATTGCATGTTAATAAAATATTGTTGTAATTTACATGTAACTTTACTGGATAGCTCGTGTCACACAAGTTTGTTCTAAAACGTGAGATCAAATAGTTTGGATATTTCATAGCGTCGTTTCAACACAAATTGATTTCTTGTTCAATCTCAAGATTCAAATTCTCATTTTCTCGTGAAACTAATCTACGTAACGCTTTTCCAAATTGAGTAAATAAGTTTTTTTTTTCGTTTTCTCCTAAATCACTTCAGAATTTAAATAAAAAAATAGTACTAAACACTCTAAAATATGTCGAGAAAAATAATTGAAGCACGTGTTATTCGGTTAAACAGCACAGCTAGAGATGACGGTTTATCGCGGGAAAACTTGACTGTTGGGTTTCAACGCATGTTCATCTTACCAGAAGATTACTGGCTTTGTCCTGTTCATGGAGTTGTTGTCCTATTTGACTGAGCCAACAAGAATACCGCTATGGTAATATTTAATGCCTGTTGTTGGTCTGCAGTCAATTACTAGGACCCGGTAGTTTTGGCGAAAAGATTTTTGCCCCACTTTGTTTCAGTGCCTTACATGCACACCTGCAGCTCAACTTCATGATTATTGGCAGAGTGTTTTTGTGCTGAGTCGTTATTCATTTGACTGTGCCAATCAGTACATGGATAACTGTGACACAACACGTCTGTGATTTACGGGTTTAACCTCCACACGCTGGGTGATACGGCATCCAATCACTGACCACAAAGCAGAGATGCAGGTGTGCACGTAAGGCACTGGAGCTGTTAAAATATTTTCGCGAAAATTTCCGGGCCCTAACAATTACAGACTGTCAGACGTGTGTCAACCAATCATACATGTCGCAAGAAACTACAGTGTTTTCAAGAGTACGTTGGCACAATATATTTTTGCGATATACTATCGTCTCTAAACATAGCGTTTATCACAACACTTCGTTTACAGGCAAGCTACTTGCCTCAACACAGATCACAGACATGTCACTGTCCAAACTGACTGCTCTCGCAAAACCAATATATACGACGGTCACGTGACATTACCTACCTTCTTAACCAATCATTTCGACTAGTGAGATTAACAATACTGTAAACAGAAGTAATTATATATAACTCCATTAAATTAATTCATGAAAACCAAGTGCATTATCAGTCACCTGGCGCAAAAATAACATAAAAATATTACTGCGAATATAGGTGGAAAATTACAAGTAAACTCCAATTTTTTTCAGAAATATTATTGCACTTATCACACGAGTGGCTGCGAAAATGTTGCTTTAAAGTTTCTCCATACGTTTAAGTTCACTAAGTTATGATATGTAATAATTCTTTGAAAAGACACTTTAAAAGCTAATTTAAAAAGTTTTGTTATGTTATGATAGTTCAGATGTCTTTTACAAGTTCACTTTTTATAGCTGTCGTGTGTAAACTTAACGGCTACTTACTGTATGAAACTGCTAGGACGTTTTTCTTTAATAAATACTGCATGGCAAAAAAAAAAATCATAAATAATCGCTGAATTAAATTTGATAATTTTTATGTTTTATAAAATTTTGTTTCAACAATATTTTCCTACGTGCTTTGACATGCGTATTTAGTTATTTACTTTTTTTTTCGTTTTATGTTAATGTGGCGTATTCGTACATGCGTGCATGACTTGCGTTGTTAATAAAGTATGCAGACAAGCAGTAAGATTGTTTAAAAGAACTTCAGAGAGAAACATAGGCCTACACACCCATTGCGCGAAGAAGGGCCGTAAGCTCACGAGTTATCGGAAGAATTCTATTGATTTATGTAAACAATGTAGTGTATTAAGCTTTTAAATATTACAAATTGGTATCTTCGCTGGGTTCATATCAAATTTTATGTTTTTTTTTTGCAATATCCAGTTGTTGGTTGAACACAAATAATGTGAATCAGTGAAACTCTCTAAGTGCATCAGTCGATTTTTACATATGCTAGGTATTTATTGAAATACTGTTAAACCATCTTAAGAACTTTCCTATTTAAGAAGTTCCCTGTTTACTAAGTAAAATAATTTTGCATCTCGTCTATGTGCACTTGCGTAATTTAACAATTAATTAGTTCTCCTGGTTATTAAGCATAATGTCTTTCTGTTCTATCAAAAACATATTAACAGGGTTTAACTGTATATATTTTTGCAATTCTTAAAAGTTACAAGATGTTAACTATTTCGTCTCCGAATATATATAGTAAATATTGTGATGGTAACGCAAATTAAATTTGCTTTACAATAAACATATTACCCTTTAGAATAAAATAAAATAACGTTCTGAAGCGTTTTATTAGATAAAAAAAATAAAATCTTCAAACATTTTATTGCTAATGCTGTATTATTCTTTAATGTTTACATGTGCGACTTTTTGTGAGAAAAAATAATTTGCTACCTCTTATTTCAAATGACGACCATTTCCAGCTTTGATTGATGTTAATCTTACGGTATGCTATTTAGAACAGTAGATATAGGCCTATCTGCTTAGGATAGCAAAAGAAAGCGTTTTATTTACGTTACAAGTAGATTCCCTGGAATACAAACGCAGCAGTATTTTGGGAATGACATCCAATTTGCATTAAAAAGTATAGAAACGATATTAAAATTTCAGTTGCATTAAAAAGTATAGAAAAGATATTAAAATTTCAGTGAATATGTACTGTGGGTAGTCCCAAGTTTAGTAATTAATTATATAACAACAAATGATCTGATCAAATATGGAGTTGTCGTTTGGAGAAAATCAAGTTTACGGTTTATACAAAGTCACATTAAAAATAATCGTGTTGGTAAATAATTTAAAACAATTAAAATAGGGTTTTACAATTTTAAAATACAACAAATTGTAATGAAATAACGTTTCCTTTTTTCAGCACACTAATAGGTTCGTTTTTTTTTTCCTTCTTTCATTAGCACAACCTCTCCAACATTTGAGTGTCTATGAAGAGTAAGCCAAGATGGGGTGTCTTAATTGGTTTATGATGATTTCATATAAGAAAATTAATCAAAATATCTATTTCCAAGTTTCCTGAAAAGTATTCTGCCCGTAAAATTATTGTATTTCTTTTAAAATTTAAATTAAAAAAATAATACTCGGCGCTAAGTTACGAAACTCTGTGGATACTCTAAGGATATGTTAAGTATTTTTGTTTGATTAAAACAATTATTCTAAAGGTTATTTTAGGGGTTTGATTACTCCTGCTATGAACACACTGCGGACAAATTGAAAATATATTTTCAAGTGACTTCTTTTTCTTTTACAAAATATCGCTACACAAAATTAACACACTGTCTTGACTCGCCTTGCATATCAGACATTTCTGCGTGTTCATCAGCTTGTGTAAATTAGGAAGAAGCTGTGTATGATGGCGCCAGCAATCATTGAGTGTGTATAGTATGGTGTAGGTTCCCACTACAGATGCATGGCTGCAGATGAAGAGAGAAGCTGGCCTGTATTGACGCGCCCAGTTGAGCGGAGATATGTTGTGGGGGTTCATTACGTCCAGTCGACGGGGCAGCTACCCCCTCAAGGTATAACAGCCACCCCCTGCTCCTTTCATCCGCTACCCCGCACTTCACAGCGAGCCAATTTGTGAGGCGAGCGAGGTGCGCTGGTCCAGAAGGAAAATACTTCTTCCCGGCGATATGCGCTGAATGCGGCCTACACCTCATGACGAGGACCTCCCGCGTGGATGGCCTCAATAGAGCGCCGCTCTTTTGGCAGCGGTGAGCGGGGCTGTGCTCAAAAGACGTCTTGACCCCAGCGAGTACCTGCCACCAGTCACATCCCCTACAATGGACCATCTCACTCAGACTCTCCGGGTGGGCCTGTCGCTCCCGCCAACTTCGCCTCAATGCACGTGTAATGAAGGGCGACAATCCCCTGACACAATGACGGCGATGAAGTGAGGAAGCCCAGCTTGACGCTTAGCGAGCAGGAATCTCTCACAAAACTCTCCCGTGTGCCGATGTTTGCCCTGGGTCTTCAGCACGTTCCCGCGTCAATCGATAAACGCACTACAACACTCATCTTACACAACAAGAACCTAGTATAGGTTGTTCACATTAAACTGACCAGTTCCGAACACTTTTAAATTTATTTATTTGAGGTTATACAAGTAAAATTTTGAGAGTTGTAAAATGTTTACACTAATTTTAAGCTATATGGAAGTTTTTGTGTTTAAAATAGTAAAATGGCAGAATAATGATTCACAGAAATTGTAAGCAATGCTCAGGTTATCTTGAACAGTCTTTCATGTTTATATGAAGCTCAGAAATGCATCACATTTTTATCACATGTAGTATAATATTTCAAAAATACTAAGTTTGAGTGTTGCAAAAAAATTTATCATGCCTTGCAATATGTTCGTGGGGAAAAAAATATTTGTTTATATTTTCATATATTAAATAAAATAAATACTTTCTTCTGGCATGGCGAAGCGTTTTACGCCGTGTTGCCTACGTGAATCAAGGAAAACATAACATGTTAATCAGTAAAAATTTAACTACCTGCAATTTTCCACTCACCCTATTAGTGCAGTACGATGCAGACCTTGTTCTTATTTTCAAATGATGACATTAGTTATTTAGTTGGTTAGGACCTATGGCTGAAGTGTGAATTTCATGCTACCCATGGTTTTGTATAAATTATTGACGTGCAAGACGTTAGGTACCACAAAACATGGGGTGGTGAATATCAGTCAGCACTAACAAACTTGAAGGTTATTGAAAAAGAAAAAAAATAATAAATATCGAATACACAAATGTGGAAGATAAATTAAGAAACGCTAAATACAGAAAATATCATCCGATTAACACTGAAGTTATTGTTGGCACTGTGTGACTGATGGTGCTTATAACTTTTTAGTGGTATTTTCTAAATGTAACACTCATTGTGTTCGTGATATGTTACTCGGAGCTTACCAACAAAGTCGAGAGCTTATGGTCTGTCATTGAAGAATGGAGTAGGTAAAACTAGTTTCCAGAAATAGCCAATTGGGATATCAGCTTGAAAGAAAAAAATTAGTTTTTCCTACGTGAGTTTACTCCACTTGAAGCGTACAAAATATAAACGTGCAATCGCATATGCTTGGTTACAAAAACTACACAATAAATAAAATCCCGGGGAATGAGGCTATAACAACCCAATAGTATCGTCATTTTATGAAATTCTACAGTTTCAAACAAATAAAACGACACAAAACGGAACATAAGACTGTAACAAAATTCACGCATTAGGTTTCTGAAAGGAAACAATACTGACAACAGTGTTGTGTGCTACAAGAATAAAAGATATCGCAGTGATAATGTAGGTAATGTAATGTCAACAGGACATCATATGTTAGATAAAAATAATTCCATTATAATATATCACATCAAGCCTAGGTCTCACGTATGTACTCACATTACGTCTTAAACTCCACATAGGTCAAGAATATTTATGATGAGTATTCGTATCTCATGTTGGTCACGGTCGTTTAAACATAGATAAACGTTGACAATATTTGAAGCATATACGATAAAGTTTATATGTATGTGATTTGTTAACACACATAGGTAACGCATATGTTCAGACTACACAACTCGAATAATAAGTAGCTAATTCGACTACGCATTATTATAAATGTTTTATTGCTAAATGAATTGATGGCGCGTAGTGGATTCTGTCTGACGTCATCCTGATGAGGTAGGCGAGGTTTCGAGTGCAGCAGTGAAACTGACGTCTTGCGTAAATATGAACATGTATCCATAGGCGCACCCAGGATTTCAGTTTGGGGAGGGCACAAGACCTGATAAACAACAAACTTTGCAAATTATGTACATTCAGGGGAATCTCGACGAAGTTGTTATACACTACTATATACCAGTAGTATGTTCAAAAACATGTTAATAATCTATGCTTGCAAGTACCTCAATATACATGAACACATAGTACACATATTAATTAAAATTAAATTTAAAACTTGGTCCTGTGGGGGGGGGGGGTCACGTACCCCGAGTGCCACCCCCCTGGGTGCGCCCATGTATATGTGTGCTGTGTTACAGCTGGTTTGAGATTAGGAGTCATATGTGGTACGTTCTTCGCGCAATCACGTTTGCTGCCAGTTTGAAAGTGTTTCGAAAGCGTTTACTTACAGTAGTCGTTCTAAACGAACTAAATAGCAAGTCTAAAAGAAAATTTACGTACCTACGTAAATATTGTTTGAACGATAAGTAGGACTATGTACCACAGATTTTACTACTTTGAAGATTTTTTCCCGGAACACACTTTTGCAATATCATAGTCTAAAGTACCTTCTCGTTCAAAAATGACCTGGAAATTTCCACGACGTGTTGTAAGTTTTCTCGTATACAGACTGTTCTAGGTAAATCGAGTACTTCCAATGGCATGCCTGAATTTTTATTTCAGCATATTTAATTTTATTCTTATTCACCTCTTATTTTTTATATTGAATTTAACAACACTTCTTACAAACAGAGTGAGTGTATGCAGTTTTAACACTAGTAAAGTTTTAAACTCAGATACAATAACATTTTTTGTACTTTCAGCGGCGAATATTGAACTGGTTCTAGGCAAAACCAATTGTACAGCCACCACTCAAGAGCAGCGAATATAAATTTCGTTTAAAAAGTAAGGGAATAAAATACGGATTACCAATATTACTATATTAAGATACAAAAATACATTGAAATGTGTTGCTTTGTTTAACTAGTTCTGAATAAAATTATGCAATCAGTTATGGAATTTTAAATTAAGCAGTAAATATGATTTAAAGTTATGATTTGCAATGTGAGTGTATTATTTACAAATAAAAATATTTTTCAAGTGTGTGATAATATTATAGTTCTAGATACTAATGGGAGGCATGCTTCTTTTATGTATTGTCACAAATAATTTTTATAAGTCGAACTTGCGGCATCATCGTTTGTTTACGTTTTACATTTAAATGCATTAATGTGGCAAAAGTGTATGATTTTATATTTGTACGACATAGTGTTAGTTTTATAGGCGTTACTTGTGACTACAAATTTCACCAGTGAAACATTTTTAGCTCTCATAGTCTTCCCATAGCGGCATGTCAAAGCCAAAGTTAGCAAGTTACGGGAACATGCTAATAACAAAAACCAACTGAGTTACTTGAGTTAGGCCTACGTAATTTACACTGAAATTAGATAGTATAGGCCATATGCTAAAAGATTTAAAACCACACAACCAAGTCCCATTGTATTTATTTAAAAAAAAAGACCGTATATAAAGAAAATTAACGTAGTTTTTTATAATTTTTTTTTTAAAATACGAAGGAATTGCAATGTGTGATTTCAAATATTTAAGCACATGATCCCATACTATCTCATTTCAGTGGAAATTATTTCATTCGCTTCAGTCAGTTTGTTTTTGCTACTAGCATGTTCCCATAACTTGCAAATTTTGACCTTGACCTGCCGATATGGGAAGACTATGAGAGCTAAAAAAAATTGAATAAGTCGTACAAATATAAAATTATGATTTTTTACCACGTGGACACCCTTAAGCAGTATTTTAGGAAATGAAAACATATATTCAATGTAGTGTAATGTAAATTAACAGTTGATGTTTTCCTGTACTACGTTAAGGCCACACGTCCCTATTTATACTATATTAGTAAGTTTTATTTTATCAATCCTGAAAGTGAGCAGGTATCGAGAAACCATTCCATAAAAAATGTTGGAAATTGTTTGTATTAAGTAGCTTGATGTTTTTCAAAACGTATGTTTTTTATAAGTTTGGCTAATTATTCACTTTACAAAAGTTAAATTATGTCGATCATTAGTAAATATTAGATAAACTTATGTTTTAAAAAATTAGGCTATGTAGTACAAACTATTTCAAAGATTTCTAACTAACGGTTTTGTGATATATGACCTCTTTCAGGATTAAAAAAAAATTAAAAACTGGAAAAAAGCATAAATAGGAACCACTGGCCTTAACATTGTACCTCGAAGACTAGACACTAGATATGTCGTAATACAATAATTTTCAGTAGCCGAGTTTAAAGATTGAAATTCACTGGTGTACTCAACCATTTAATGCCCAAAGATGTGTTTTACTGACATGCGAAACTTGTGTTGAACGCCAGTAGATATTACTGATAACTGAGGTCATGTTTACGTTGAAATGGTATCCTTATGAAATGTGTACCTACTTGCTTATGTCTCTGAGGTATTTCAATTGGAGTTTTGTGTACGCGTTATTTTAATTGTTACTGCCATAGTCTGTAAGTAACCATATGACCATACCAACAGTCGTCGAGAAAGTGTCACCTACATCCTCGCTTAAGATATTTTAAGTTGTCTGTAGACGAGAGTAGTTTTTGTATTGTTTTCTACAAAAGAATATATTCTGATTTTCGGAATATATCTATGTGCTCAGTTATTCTGCATAATTTATTTATGGCATGCTTCCTTTTCACACATGTCATAGAGATGGTGAAAAATTGCGAGAATGTTATACGCCAGCGTATTTACCAATCCAGTAGCGTCCTGCGCCTTTATGATTGGACCGTAGCACACGAGAGTTAGTTAGCATTGGCCCAGAAAAATAGGGATCCACCAATGTCGAGCGAAATGCATTAGAAATTAATACATTAAGCCTACATTGAAGTCTAGCAAATAGTCATGTTTTCCCGCTATAATACACCATTCTTCATAACATCTGAAATAAAAAAAGTATATTATATATGATTTGCTTGTGCGCCAATAATACAGAACAACGGGTATTATAACTGTGAGTAATATCCCTGTTAGATGTGTTTAAGGTCATTAATTAATTGTCAATTTGTTAATATCCATAATACTTCCAACTTCGGTATTTAAAACGTGTGGAAAGGCACCCGTCGTTGGTCAAGCATGACTTTAGTATTGTTTGCTGTTTCATTGTTATGAATTTTGATGTAAGAATAATTTACTTCAGAAAAAGGCACGAATCATTTCTTAAATTATTTACACGTGTGAAATTTTAATCAGTTCCTATCAAAAACTTGTCATAGGATTACTAAAATTTATAACATCGCTGTTGATTTAGAGGCAGATAAGGGAGAGATCAACAAGATAATAAATAGAAAAATTAATTTTCCCATCATATAGGCTATAAAATAAAAACATAGTTTTTACTTAACCCTTCAGTCATTTCTTGTACTCAGTATTATTTTGAATAAGTACTAACACAAAATAAACACATTTTAAGATATCCTATGCAGTAAAGCAGGATTGCTCTATCGCAAGCTTAACCACCTGAAACTTCATTTTTTTTGTTTTGCTGTGAAGATCGTATTTTTCTCCCCTTCGTATATGTTCAGTGAAGTGAGCACAGCCGACTGCTACAGTTATATTGACAAGCGGAGGAAACATACAAATCGTCTAAAAGTGGGAAAAAACTAGACCTTCGGAAGTGTTCTCTTTTTCCTGACTAGCCTATATAGTGCACGCCCGCATTTAAACACTGGCTATCTAGGCTGTAGCCTAGTGACCCGAGCTGCAAAAATACAAATATAAATGTATGAAATTGAATTGTCTTTGAGTAGACTAAATGTAAATTGAATTAATTACTAAATACTTTGCTGCGTAGTAAATATTTATACAATTAAGTGAAAACATTATATGGGAGTTTTAAATTTCGCGTTAGAAAATTGCTTGGAAAAGGTAGTTTTGAGGATTAATTTTAAAACGTTTTCGTGAGAGGGTTCTTGACCTCCCCCCCCTTTTTTTTATAAGGCTTAGCCTAACGGCCTAGGGATGCTGTATACAGTCCTGATATAGTGTTATTTATTGAAGATGGAGAAAGTAACGGCGGACGGTATGAAGCAGGCTGGATAGGGGAAGAGGGAGAAAGGAGGAGGAATGAGTGAAGAAGGAAGAAGAGGCAGGCAGGAGTGTATTTTGGCGACGTGCAGCGGACGGCGCGACTGAAGTCTCTCCTCACAATGGCGAGCAGCTCTCTGACGTGAGAGCCTTATTTAGCCGCGTCACTTGTACAGCCTGAGGGGGGCGTGGCTTCTAACTAGACCCCGACACATGTATCCCTCCCTCTTCCTCGGGATAGCTGGCCCCCACGTGCTACGGGGGTGAGGGGTAAAATACTTCGGCCAAGAGTTTATAAGCATCTGCTCGGGTCAACAGACGAATGTGTCTAAACCTATACACAGGGTTGCTACAGATCCGACCTGGAAAACAGGGAAAACATGGTAAAGTCAGGGAATTTGAAAGTGCTCCGGCAAAACCTGGAAAAGTCAGGGAAATTCATTTTGATGCCTAAAAATTTTTAATGTGTAATACCAAAATTCACGCCTGGTGATTTGACTTTTCTGTAAAGTCCTGCATTTACAAAACTTTTGTGGATGGAGATAACGTTATCTGTTCAATTTTTAAAAAAATTTTTTAAATAAAAAACAGGAATTTATAATTTATTTCTCGTAATGTTAAAATTCAAACACAGGACCACATAGTTTCTTGGTTTCTCATAGAGGTTACGAGGTTACAGTAAAAAAAAATAACTTATGCATATCAATAGTACAGTGTATGAGACTAAACTGTTCATGATTGAAAACCAGCCAACTAATACCTATTCTCCCAAGTTATAGAAGCTAAATGTGGCAAACATAGTCAGACATCAGAGCGCCCATAAAGTGTATGATTGGTTCAAAAAAATTTAAGATTTTTTTATTGCATAAAAAGACTGGAAATTACTCATTTTTGTCTGAAAAACCTGGAAAAGTCAAGGAAATTTGTTTATGATATTCTGTAGCAATCCTGTACATAGTTTGTACAGCGTAAGTTTCCCTGTTTATGCAATTTTCTTGTGAGAAATATGTATTTCTGTTTCTGTTTGCGACTGTCAGTAAACACTATCGCAGAGACCTTGTTCTTCCAAGAAGTGAGGATCGTTAAATAAGGACAACACAACAAAAATGCTTAGCGTCTTGCTCAGAAGAGAAATATCAAAATCAGACAAACTTATATTATATCGACTATATTGTCCTGTACTGAAGAAATGTTCAAGAACCAAACTTACATAAATATAGTTCATGTGATAACAAAGTGCTTCTATAAGAAACTTGACTGAGCTGGACTGGATTCAACATGAAGCGAACCTATTGTAAACGTGAACTCAGCTGTGTTTATAGTAAAATTTTCGACCTAGATTGGCATGTAAACGTGGAGTGTACTCGGACTGAAACATGTGTAGAGACATATCTCTGCGAAACAGTGAACTACAGAACAAATGACTGACGAATAACCAAGAGGCGAACGTTTCTTAAATATTTAATATAAATCCATTCATCAAGATTTTTATTTTAATTTATTTCGTACTGACCTTTATTTTTATAACAATCAACAATTTCTTTTTCAGTTCGCCCAGGACGATTCTAACACCCTACATAACCAAAAAACGGCGCAGTATGGGGATCGCAAAGTCTACGTTAAGTTCAGTCCGATGGATGTTCGAAGTAAATGTTTCAATCTGGTGTCTATATTTCAGTCCACTTGGACTGAATTACTCACTCCACTATTACTTAAGTCCTGTAGGAACGTGTCAAGACTCTTCAGTCTACTATTAGTTCAGTTACTCTAAACGTAGTATTAGGTAAATGTTATTTGCAATGTCCTTAAGAATTTCAATGCTTTTACAAATAATTGGTTTCGATCATAATAGTCGACCAAATGTACACGTGTCAATTCTGTGAAAACATAATATACTCATTTTGCAATTGCATTGTAATTACGACTCTACTGCAGACAGTTTGTTGTCGGCGAGAATACTGCACACGCTTAGAGGCTAGGATGAGGTGTGATTCCCGTGTTGTGTCGCCTTTATCGCACTTCTAGACTTGTAACGCGCAAAACACGCTCACCCAGGATGCTTCACTTCTCCAGCCTGGAATGCTGTAATAGCCCCAGGCAGGCGGGCGTGTATAAAATGTAACCCTAACTGAACACTACCTACTGTGGCACGGCTGTGTATTTACAAGTAACCCAGCTACTCACTCTGGGTCCATTGTCCACGCAGGTTCATTTTCACCGGTAGCTGGATGAGGAGGAAGGGGGGAGGAGAGAATTTCCTGGCACCTTGAATGAATCCCCCCTTGCCCCCTCCCTCAGCACATTTCTTCCCTTCCCCGGCACTGCGCGCATGGCGGTTCGTGTCAGTAATTTTTTTTCTTGTGACAGCTAATTTCCGGTTGAAAAGGAGAATGGGATCGTAATATGTTACGGATGACAGGTTAAAAATAATAATGACGACGATCGAAAGTTTTTTTTTGTCCTAGAATCGTGTATTAGCTCTCTCGGCTCGCTACCAGCTAGGAGACACTGTAGGAACGTCCCCAAGAATAGAGTTAGCGAACCGTTGTACCAGCACCGAGGAGCGGGATGTCTGGATACAATGGCGTTTCGAAAATATTTTTAACGCAAATTAATACACATATAAAAAATTCGTTCTAACAGTTTCAATACACACACACACACACACACACACACATATATATATATATATATATATATATATATATATATATATATATATATATATATATATATATATATATCGTCGTTCATATCTGAATATTTCTGCTGCACTACACCAAACGGATTTTAACATTTTCGCCCCTGAAATATCACATATTTTGTTGTAAAATAAGCTAAAATTAAGCAAAATAATGTTTTGCTAGCAAACAGTACATTTTTATATAAAAAAACGCTGTGTCAAAATTGTGTATCGTATGATTGTTATCAGTCTCAAATTTTTTCAAAACATTTGGTTCAAAAACATTTGTGTTATTTGCAATTGTTTGAAAAAAACTAAAGATCGTGGCCGTAAATAAGTAGTTTGCCGTAATTTATAATAACATAGTAGGCACTACGGAATCAGCTGAGTCCCCAAATTGTTTCTAACAGTGATATGTCTGATTTAGATATTAATTGATGAGTCTAATTTTACTTTATATTGGCAGCACAAAGCCCGCGGTGGCGCAGTGGTTAGAGCACTCACCTCCCACTAAGGTGATCCGTGTTCTATTCCTGGCAGGGTCAGTTCCCGGGTTATCACATGTGGGAATCGCGCCGAACGATGCCGCTGGTCGGCGGGTTTTCTCTGGGATCTCCTGTTTCCCCCCGTCCTCTCAACCCGTTATTCTCCATTACAAGGCCATATGCCTACTTCATGTCATCCTCGGTGCATGCATAAAACTACAGGTTGTTCACTATGAACTGAGCACCCACCAAAAATTTAATAAATAAGAAATATATTTTATTGGGCCCATGTATGTTAAGTTTTGAGAGAGTTGAAACGTTTACACTGGTTTCCAGTTACGTTGCAGTTTTCTCATTAAAAATAACCACATGGCTGAAGAACGTCAGAAAGGAAAAAGCTAAGCAGCGCTCAGTATATCGCGAACACATCTTACCAGCAGTAAGTCTGCTGTTACGACGCGAGACTATCATACAATGCATTTATTTTGTCGGCAGTACAACATATTCAACACTATCGATACTTACCAAGCAATTCTCGCCAGCCTCCGTAGTGTGGTCGATAGCATGCCGGCCTACGGTGTGAAAGGTCTTGGGTTAGGATCCCGATACGGGCATGAATATTTGTGTCGTTTTCTTAGGTTAGTTAGTTTGTAGGCTGTCTTCACTAAGCTTGAAAAGTGCATAAAGCCGGGGAAGTTAATAAACCCTCTAAAATAAAGAAAACAATTCCCACTGATTACAACCGCATATTTTCTCACGTGGTATTCGAACTTGGAGATGGGGCGAGTTTTATCGTGGACCTCCCGTTTCCTTTGCCCTTTCATTCCTGCGCTGCTCCATTACTCACTTCATGTTATGTCACCCCTCACCAGTGCTGAAGAACTGGATGTTGAGCGCTGACCAAATATCTCAATCACAACCGTATTTCAGTATAAACACGAGAGTTTGTAAAAAAAGTTGACATATATGTTTAATAGATAAAAATCTTAATTTGAGACGTACTGGATATTATCTGTCGATTTCAGTACTTTCTTCTCGTGCGGTCTCTCCCAGCGTTCAGGATGTAAGTAACTTGGCTCTGAGAGGTGAGGCGCCGCAATCATCAGCAGGTGATGTAGCTTCTGCTGTCATGAGAAAACAAATAGACAGAGCTGATGGCTTGTCAGCGCGGATGGCGCAAGCCGTGTTAGACTATCCAAATGTGTTGAGAAAGAATCCGTCTTAATAGCCAATCTTCCGGTGAAACTGTAACGAATTCTAAGTTGAGCGGGAGTGTGAACTGGTAAATAGGTGTCGTCTTTTTGTAAATAGAATATGCTGCTAATGTAAATGGATAACGTGACCTGCCACGGAGAATGTTTCTGATCAATAAACCGCACAACGGTAAAACACTTGATTCGCATTAGGGAGGACCAGGGTTCGATCCTGGTTACGGTTTCCCATGGTTTCCTGAAATTGCTCTATGCGAATTCTAGGATGATTCCCTAACAAAGACCAACGGCTGACTCCTCTCCCAGCTCCTGTCTTAGTACTAAAGTATTATCTCACCGTCTCTAATGACCTCGCTATCAACGAGTCGTAAAGCCCATTTAAAAGTTCTACTTCAAAGAGATCCAAACTCCTGTAAAGCGGTTACACACATAACTGACATCAAAGAGGGACACGTGGTCAATGGAATCACACATCTGAGGCTATTGGTATAAAAAGAAGCTATCTACACTGTGCTAAAATGCACGGTAGATGTCATTTTTTATCAAATGCATTTCCACCCACATTATCGGATCGGGATGGGTTTTGTCTTACATATTCAACAAACCTGACGTGCATGTGAGTACCCAAGGAAACCAAGCATGATTCATGGTTTATTAGATATTTTAACTTTAATTTTGGAGGTTACCTCAATTTCGCTAATAAATGGAGATTGCTCATTTTGATACAAATAGCCGCATTAAGCTCTGGTATGTACAGAGCAGTTGTGTCCAGTGTTTCACCAAGTGCTTACGAGAATTGTGCATACAGTAGTTGCAGGTGATGACTGTGGTAGTGTGTGGTATAGCTGTGAGGCGTCAGTGACGGTGTACCTGGGACGTGTTACAGGCCAGGGGCGAGTCAACCAGCTGGGAGGAGTGTTCATCAACGGCAGACCTCTGCCCAACCACATCCGGCTGAAGATAGTTGAGATGGCGGCAGCTGGAGTGAGGCCATGCGTTATCTCTCGCCAGCTGCGTGTGTCGCACGGCTGTGTGTCTAAGATCCTGAACCGCTACCAGGAGACAGGCAGCATCAGGCCCGGTGTGATTGGTGGCAGCAAGCCTCGTGTAGCCACTCCTGAGGTCGAGCAGCGCATCGAGGACTACAAGAAGGCCAACCCCGGCATCTTCAGCTGGGAGATACGTGACCGCCTCATCAAGGTCAGTACTGCAGCCCTCACATCTGTTCTTATACATCTACATTGTTGTGGCAACCCTCACTCTCTTATTGTAAGGGCGGTAAACAGTTGTTCATTGCACTGAATACATATATAAATTAGAAATAATGAGCACCACATTTTGATTTAAAAAAATCGCTAACAAACTCAGCAAACTCCACTATCGTCTACACTATATAAAATACTAGCTGTCCCATTGCGGCTTCGCCCGCGTGTACTATGGAAAAGAGTAACTAACTTTTAATTACGTATTAATTGATGGTGTTACTATATTCTCTGTATATCTTTAAAACATTGAATACAAACAGCTTTATCCAGTCCACTTCCCTGAGCGTACTTGAATTGCAGAACATCTTTGATTATAATTCATATTTATTTCTCTACATAAAATAGCTACCCGGCTGCGGTTTTGCTCGCGTGAAATTATGTAATGTAAACAGTAACTCTGGATAAAATATGTGATGAAGGCATTTAACTGCTAGCGTACTCAATAACAGTAAACTATAAATTGTCTTAGCTCAGTGTAAAGAGCGCGCGCAATATACTCGTATGATGTCATAGTAATTCCCTTCGCAAAGTCTTGAACGGGATACGAACCCGTAACCCCACCCCTCCTACACCACAAACTTTATGCAATACCTGAGTGAATGCTTAAAGGTAGGCCGTGATAATTCTTTCGTATGTACAGGCTACAGTCCAAAGAGGTTTTATTTATGAGTAGGTTGGCAAAAAGAAATAAACTGTTGAATTATTTCTCCATGATCATTCTTTAATTTCGGGACACTGTAACATTTTACTGCTTTTCATATCCTAAATTTTCGAATTTCATGAAATCCTGAATTTGATTTGTAGATATTTACATAAGCTTAATTCTTATCAAATAATCATCTCGAATTCTCGACGGGTACAAGCGGTACAGATGATTATTTGAAAACACATTAATATATTTTTACAGCTTTCAAGGACGAATGTCGAAAAATCCTGAAATAACTTTTTTGATATTTACGTAAGATTTATTTTAAAGGAATAGCCATTTCAATATTTCCACTGGTTTAGGAGATAAGTGGGATTCATTAAAAACACGTTTATTTTTTTAAGATTTCAAAGACTAATCTCGAAAAATTCTAAAAATACTTTTTGTATATTTACTGAAGCATCATTTTAAAGAAAATAATGCCTCACTATCTGAAATGGTTTAGGATAAATCACGGATTAATAAAAAACACATTTTACGGCTTTTCGCCCCCTAAATTTTTTGAATTTCGCAAAATCGAAAAATTCGAAAACATGCATTTGTTTGGGAAATATTTTGAAGTTAAAAAAATTATGATTGCTTTCCCGGTTAATGAGAAATCAGGGATTCTTTGAAAACACATGTCACCCCTTTTCACCCCCATAATTATCGAATTTCGAAAAATCCATTCTTAGTGGGCGCCTACGAGGCAAGGGGAAGTGGAAGGAAGCTTCTTTCAAAATTTCATGGTTCTATGTTCAGCGGTTTGGGCTGTGCGTTGATGAGTGAGTGAGTGAGTGAGCACTGACTGACAGACAACACACGTCTTAACTCGGTGGATCTAGCATCATGAAGTTTTGCACTGCAATTGCTTAAATTATGTGAGCACGAAGAAAGTGAGAGGGTTAGATAGGGAATGAATGTTCGTGTGGGAGTTCGTTATTTATGAATCGCAGCACCATAGAATCTAGATTATATGTCACAAAATTTGTTTTTGCTAGTGCAAAATGTCGGCTCCAAGTTATGGCACCTAAATAATTTAAGATATAAACATGCAAGATAATTTACGACAAAAAGAGAAATGTTTGAAAAACATTTTAACAATTAAATTTAGTTTTACATTCTTAAGAGTGCGCGGTATGTAATTCAGCGCTTACAACATCAGTTTAGAATAATAGGTTTCTCGAAGCCAATTTGCAAAAATCAGAAAACAACAATCCCAGACAACAGTTGTTGCCAACTTTCTGAGCAAAGTTTTTTCTCGAGTAAAGTATATCTGAAGAACAATCTCTGACGCCGATATCTAATACATTTAATTACGTCGCCAGAGATCATGCTTAACAAACGCATCGTTCCGGGTAAATGTTTGCTCATAGTGTTCGCAAACTTAATTATCAAGGATTGTTGTTATGAAATTGTTCTATATTGAAATCTACACTGCAAAAAGTGTAGATCCCAACTATAGAACACAGCGCTTATTCATATACCACGCCCTCTTGAGACTATTTTTAAGCTGCATTCACAACCACCACTTAGGGATTCTGGCTTAGTTCCCTGTCGTGCCATCCCAATTTCGGTTTTCATTTGTTTTCCGATGTTATGTGCCTGTTCATGCAACACTGCTAAAAGTGGACGCAACAATATTTATCTTATTGAATCAAAACTGTCTCCAAATTAAAGTCCTGTGTTGTGATTCCTATCCAAAAAGCCTCACGTATGTACGTGTGTACTACGTACTTCAGTGTTGTTGCATATCCAGCTTTGCAACTGGCTCGGTCATGCAGTACCAATCAAGCAAATAGTACAGCTGACAAAACTGTATTACTGTGGTAGAAGGTACAAGCAACAGTATGCATTCATAATATGACCAGTGGCGAGATGCGAATTATTGCAAGCTACACAGACGTTTAGCCAGGGACCAGTGTCATTGTGAAGTCTAACGTAATGCGGCCACTGATGAGCTGCAATGCACTTGTTTTATACATGTTGTTCGCTGCAGAGCTGATCCTTAGAGACTGATGAGTTGACGAGGAAGATATCAGGTACAGCCCTAACACACGGTGGCTTACCTTGCAATCAATTAACCACACGTTACTACAGGTGGTTCGGAATAAACTGGGCAATTTTGAACCCCTAGTTACTTTTTTCATTTGGGATCATTTATACTATCCGGCCACTTTTGATTATAAAATATTATCCCAAGTAATAATCAGAATGCATAGAGAGTGCTGAACCTAAAAATTTGTTTTTGAGGTCACAATAAATATTATTTTTTTATTATCACTCTAGATATTTGGTTCTTTAAAAGCGCTCAATTTATCGCGAAAAACCAATAATTATTGTTTATATTTAAAATAGAGGTTAGAAATATTTGGGAAGTAAATACTAAGGCGGATTCATCCACAGTGCCATTAGTCAATACAAAATCACAGCAATATTTAAAGCTATAGTTCTGGGATTACGATGGTGTAGTAGTCAGACCTCTTGTATACCACATCGTTCATTATCATTCCATTCCTTTATTCTTGTAAACTAAGCCTGAGGTGGAATAAACCACGTGGAATTCAAGGCAATAATTTTAACTTGGTAGTAGAATAAATACCTATACACATTTGTTTCAAGTGGACATTAAGAACGTGTATGATATTTACTGTAATGTAGGTACAGTTTTAAGCACCGCTGATATTTTGTTTGTAGTAATTTTCTGTCCACACTCTAAAAAATAGTTTGTAATTTTGCCACACGTACGCATAGGAGCACTAAGAAAGTAGGTATGGTAGAATTGTTTTCCCAGAGATCCATGATATTACTCCTAAACTATTTTATAAACCAGTCAAATGTATATATACTGCAGTTACCAGACTTTTATTGTAACAAGTGTAAAAGTTTGCATATTTACAAGGCGGAAGTATGGTAACTGTGCAATACCGCGTTTAGGCTAATTACTTCCTAAATATTTAAGGAAGTTTTTTTTACAGTGCAACCTCTTGGTTCAAGGCTTGGGTCAAGGGTTCCGAGTTCGATTCCCGGTGGGGTAGGTAAAGTTTTATGCTGTCTCCCTGGGTTCAGAACTAGGAGTTATGTTTGTACCTTGGTCGTCATCCTTTTAGAAGACAATGTCTAACCGCCACAGTATCACTCGACTTATATCCCCTGTCAGCTTCCAAATAAATATGGCATCGGCTTAGAAAGAAGTCAGTTTTATCTCCCCGCCTCTTGAAAATGTAATATTTGCATGTGTCTAATAACTGCAGCATGTGCATTGCATTGCTCTTAAGGCGGCCGCCTACCCCAAGCTTCAAATGCGTTGCAGTGTGTTCGTAAACAGGTTTTTTCTACGAAAATATTCCACATGTACTCATTGTGCGAACATACGAAAAGAAATAAAACTTCAGACAAGGTCGGAACCTCATTGTTAAGACACCACGCTAATTAAAAACATTGTTTCTAAGCCCTCCAACATGGCTAAAAACGGCCTTCTCAGACTTCCGTACTTCAAAATGTACTAACTGGATGTAGGCGAAACTCAGATAGCGACCTGTACTGAACTTAGTTGCAGACTTTCCACTAATAAAATGATATGGCCACCGCTTAGTGCCCCATAGTAAAAACCGTTCAGCGGGAACCTTGCACGTTAGTTCAGCGCTTGGCTCGTTAAGTCGACGCGGCATTTGATGCGCGCTTCAAGGTCGACCTTACTGTTCCGTCGCTTTTGAGCCTCTCACGCGCGGGTAGGCGGCGCCCTTAAAATGTAACTTCAGAAATCATAAGCAAATATAACCAACAGTGGTAAAAAATTTGCCGCCACTAAAGTAAATTTTTGTAGTAAATGTTTCCTGCCAAATTAATTTGTAGTAAGCACAAAATCATTTTTTGATGACCGCAATATTTTAGTGGTAATAGCAAAATAGTTTTGTGGTGATCACATATATTAATTTGCCAGGGTTAATAATCACGAAATATTTTATGGCTGCCACAAACATTTTTTTTTTCAGTATTTAAAATACTTTTTAACGGCTTATGAGAGATATTTCAAACACAGTATGGCTAAATGTACTGACCTTGGCACGGTAACGATTACACACATTCGGGCTAGTTCCGATGTTGGCAACGGTTGTTAGTGGTCTGAAAGCTCGCTTACTATCAATGTCATCTGTGTTAGATTTCCAGTGAGCAAACACTCCGATAGTGACGAGTGGATAACGTGGCTTAGATACGTTGCCGTTGGCTACGGCGAGTCTTCTTGTGATAATCTTATTTTCTCACTCATCTAGTCCCAGGTCGCTCAATACTCACGTCACATCATCCTCGATATAGGCTACGCCTGGCTCCTGAATGGTGTTGTAGCTCTCCACGTTTATTCTTTTCTGCGCGAAACCACTTAACGTATTCCCAATTTGTTTACCTACAAAAAGAACACACAGTTGAAGATATTCTTCTATAATTTTAAAAACATTTAGCACACTGATCAGAAATGTAAATTAGGGGTCCCTCAAAATTGCTGCAAACGGCCCGGATTCGTAAAACACGACGTTGGAAGCATGTTCTTGACTTTACTACAAACTTTCCACAAATAAAATTACAGGGTCGTAACGTAAAGTTCGATAAGGGGAAAAAATATAAACAAGAAGCACCAGTTCGGTACTGCGCGAATAGAGGCGAAACTGTTACTTTCGAGTGTGGCAAGTTGAACCTTATCATTCCCCTGTGTCCGCGCATCAGACGAGGAAAATTAATTGCAGTATAAAGATCTCTTAAACATAGGCAAGTCTCTCCGCTCTGATATCAACTGCACATCGAATTATACATCACGTTCCCGCCCTTTCAGTATATTGTCTTCACTTTACATAGGCTCTCCTTCGAGTCTAGGTCGGTCTTTACCTTTCCAAGATACCGCCGTGAAACCTCTGCGTTTTCGGATATTGGTTTCTTAGCAATTTATATATATACCAAGAATTTAAGCGTGCTAAACGTATACGATAACTTATCCTATAAGAATACTTGTAGGATTTTAAAAAAAGGGGGGCGAATGCAACAGCCAATTGTAAGGATTGTAGACAGTAGGTGTCGTTGAGAAAACTCACACGACTGCTCATTTAACTTGCAATGCAATAAAATTGTTAATGACTTAGGGAAATTATTCATCAATCAAATATATATTGCATACACCCACGTTTTTCGTTTTAAATCATACAAATATTTTCATAAGGTGAAATATTTTATTTTTATTTTTTTGTGCGTTTTAAATGTGTTAAATTATTTGTTAAAGTTAAATAATTACTTTCTGCTTTTTAATTTTGTGTATGTAGAATTTTGCAATACATTTTAAACAAGCTAATATTGTACTGAATAGACAGATTAAGAGACAAGACAGCGAGATAATAAACATTTGGTGAAATATGTTCTCATTATACTGACTTAGTTCACCGACCTATGTAACATATTTCCTTACATGTTGTATAGTTGATGTGTGGCCGCATTACGTTGTGTTTGACACAGTTGTGATTACTGCCTTATTGTTCTTACACAGAGACTACAGCGACGAGCAAACATCTACGCACCTGTATACCACGATGTTGTTTAATTCTTGTTACGGAAATCTTTCATATAAACTATTTATTAAAAAAAAAAAATAAGAATTGCACAGGCCTTACATAGGGAATATATACTTCATAATAACATTAAGTTGCTAGAATGCGGTTCATGCAGTCAAGTTGTTATCTTAACGTGGTAGATCCTTATTTTTTGCTGTTTTCTCCCTTCAACGCTAAGCAAGCTATCATAGATATCGTTACAATAAACCAGTGTTTTCGTTCTGTCAGAAAAGGGAAATATTGATGAAATGTCTAGATTTCGCTATCCGTTCAATATGTAGCTAGACAATCAGCAAGGACTGCATGGCTGTATTATGCAGGATGTATTGAGCTTCCCGGCCCTAGCTGCATTTTCCTTTCATCTAAGAGGTGACTAGCTCAGCTGTGATTGGCCGGCTCAGAAGCCACCCCACGACGACGTACCATTTACCCGCCCCTCTGGGGTGTACCAACAAAGCATCAGCCCTCTGCAGGCAAGCGTCTCATAGGAGGGTGATGCACCCCTCGTGTGATGTGACGTCACCTGCAACAAAGCGGTCTGGCGGGTACAGCTGGCTGGGGGAGTTTTATTAGCGATATGTTGTGAGCGAATCCAAGTAGGCCATGCAGGAGGTTGGTTGCGTTGAATGTCTGTATGTTAGTCGCTGTGTGTTATTGAAGTCGATGGCCTGATACTGGAATATTAATCTGATTATAAAAATTCGTATTTCAGCTATATATTGTAATACAACCCCAATTGTTTGTAATACGTACTCTTCAATTAAATAATTAATTTACAGTAACCTGAATGCATCCTTTGTGAATACATATCTGTATTAAAACCCTTTAGTAACATTTTTTTTTGTGAGAAATCCGAGTAAAGCGAAACGTGTTTTCGTATTTTCTGTCATATTGTTGTCTTCTATACTGGCAGATACTCCTCTCCAGTCAATGTCTACCTTGGTTTCCAGCCTCAGATGGTCTTCTGTACAAGAACACGCCCAGCTGTCACTCCGAGTGTATAGGAACTTCACGATAAACTGAGCACTGCATTAGTTTTCTTTCAGCCGTTTTGCAATTATACGTTTCAACACTCCCAAAAGTTAACATCTATTGGCCCAATAAAACATATTTTTAATTAATCACATGTTCTGCTGAGTGCTCAGTCTCTAGTGAACAGCCTATACGTCTATCGACCGCTTTGCTCAGGTCTCTGCTGTGTAGGGACGCTACTTAACGCTAAGTCAGTGTTTCGAAAACTATAGAAGACTGACATTCTCGCACAACTTCAGAATGATGCGTATAATTTGAACGTCGAAGTAATAAACACAGAAGGCGGGCTGTGTTAAGTGTCGACATGATATGGCCCCTCCTACTGGATACTCGCACGAACTGTTTCTTGTCGACAGCTTCTCTTCCATCTCACCGCCCTCCTGAAGCTACTGGAATGTGGCTGCCAACCCTCATTCATTCCAAACACCACTACCCCTCTCCCTGCTATCCCTCCTGCGATGATTCATCGCAACTCCGCTCCGAGACTTTTTTCAACAACGTCGCCAGCAGACGCATTCACCGCCGTGGCCTTGGCGGGAACTAAATTAAAATGTAAGGACAAAGGTAGTTTTTAAAACTGCGATGAAACTGCAACTTTGTTGTGTCACGCGTACTTGCTGCCAGTCCCAGGGTGTGTCATCCCACCCTCGAGGACCCTCCCTGTTATATATTCATTCTATACTACCTTCACGATGTCTTAGCAGCACAGCGCAGAAACCGTAGTTCCGTGCCGGCCGATGACTGCGTTATGTTCGCAACAATGTGCACACAGGGTCGTCATGTATGATAGCAGGCTGGCGATAACCTTACCACATATTCCCTTATACGATATGTATACGAATACAGTTACTGAGTAACTATATTAATGGCAAGAATTCGAATTCTCCAAAAAGTGGCACCATGATTGCCTTTCGAAAGTCTCGCGACTCTCTTATATAAATATCGGGTTCTAGGATGTCGTTACGAGAGAAAGTTCATGAAAGTGGATATAATTTTCAAAGTATGCTCTACGTCCATCCTCGTTGGAGAACAAATCTGGTTGTAACGTGACACGTGTTGAACATGCCAGGTTCACAGTCTCAGTAGTTCAGGTACCATTGAAGGCTACACGTTTACAGAGCTCATAGTAATAAACCCGACTGCAAGACATACATCTTTGTTAAAGCATGAGGTTACCTTTACTGTCAGGTTGCCTACTACTGCTTTTCAATGCTATCGCGCGGGGCCGCAGTAGGCGTAGTGGTTAGACCACCAGCTTCACACCATGTAATGCGGGATCATCTCCCGACGGGGTATTTTCATACAAGGGAATCTTGCCGATGTTGCTGGCCTCAGGTTTTATTCCGAGATTTCTTGTTCATCCCGCTCCTTCATTCCGGCGCTGCTCCATTTTCACATATCACTCCCTACCAGCGCTAAAGACCTAGATGCGAACGCTGACCTAAATGTCTCCACTTCAATGCTATCGCCATTCTCGAGTTTCACCTGAAATTTACGGCATGAATAACTTAATAATTTCTTCCCATTTGCATCTCCTATCACCCTCATCAATTTCTAACTGTTGTTCAATGTCAGCCCGAGCGACGCGGCGGCTGAGTCGTCAGACCACTCGCATCCCATAAAGGCGATCCGGGTTCGATCCCCGCCGAGGGTGGTACCCGGATTTTCGAACGAGGGAATCCTGCCGGATAACGTAGCTGGTAGACGGGTTTTCTCGGGGATCTCCCGTCTCCCATTGCATTCTTATTCCTGCGCCTCTCCATTGTAGAGCATCTTGCTATGTTATCTTCCCGGGCAAACATGTGCCTACGGGCGACCAGCAGCAAGTCTGTAGTACGGGGTGTGATACCCTAGGTTATACCACAGGTTAGAAAGATCAAAGTTAATAGTTTGGCACTGTGAACATTTCTGCCGCGTGAGTATCGGTAAGGGGTGCAAGCAATCACAGAACTTTCTTAATTTCAAGTTACACTTAGTTGAAAATTTATATCACAAAATTTGTTTATTTTCACTTTAATATTCAATATTAAGTTAAGTGACTTCTGCCATTTCCAAGCCTAATTAAATTAAATTTTACAACGGTTTCGTATTGATCAGGTCCGTTGGAGATAGCAGCAGAAATTTTCCCAGTGCCAAATCCTCCCATAAGAAAACACAGTTTATTTCTTACTTGTAGTATAATTAACCTTGCCCTGGTCCTCGTGTACCCGTCCCGTAGGATATGAATGAAAATAAAAGAGAGTGCGTACTAACCGTCGTTCTCAAGCTGAGATGTTCTGGCTCATCAACTGCATTGTTTGCCCTGCTCTGTATGTATAGGAGCAGAAGATGACGTGGTCCGGGGTTGGTGTGTGCTTGCAGGATGGTATCTGCGACAAGAACAGTGCTCCGTCAGTCAGCTCCATCAGCCGACTACTGCGCGGTGGTCGACGGGACGAGACAGACCTCAGGAAGAACCACTCCATCGACGGCATCCTTGGTGAGTACCAACCTCCTACTGCCCTGTCATTCCAGGCTGTGCAAACATTTAAGTATTTTTAATTATTGTATTAGTTCTAAGAGACGTTATAATCCGAATGCATGCATGGCACACTTCCGTAATTGGGCCCCGGTTTGTGAAACTCTTCCTTGAGGTTTGTGGTAACCAATAGCAGACCTGCATGAAGTCACTGACTCCTTCTCAGATGTACAACTGGCCAGCCACTGGATCAGTAGCCAATAAAGAATTAGTTGGTGATAGTTTACATAGGACAGTGGAATCCAGCTAGCAGCTGTTACATTTCTGGCCCTCTAATTGTTAAACACGAGGAATGTTTGATTCAAAACATTGCTTTCGTTTTGACAGGTGGTTAACTGAATTAAATTTAAACAATACGAATAAAGAAGAGCACTGGATGGCTTCATGACTAAGTAGGTTCCTAAGTTAAAACATTTGTTATATATTTCCTCTTCTCAGGGCGATATTCTCCACGAGCTGCCAAGCCCTGGCAACAGGCTCAATATTCTGTTAACCAGGATAGAGTAAAATTACAACACGTGTTGTTTTAGTTAGTTCTCTAGATAAGCTGTGATTGTGAGTAGACAGGGCATAAACTTTTACAATAACAAATAAAATGCCTAAATCAATATTTTTTTTTTACATTTTTATACATAAAAGCTACTGCGATTCAATAAATATATTAAATAATAAAATCACAAAACTCACATGTACATATTTTTAATGCCTAATAACTAAGTCAGATTTACGCCGTACAGTAATCATAAAATAATGCTCAAGATAATTGTTCTTTTAAGTATCTGCAGTAATGTAATTTTGATTGTTATAAAAAAAATTTAAACTAAACTTTAATCGTATACTATACTGCTTGAGGAATTCCTCCGTATGCTAAACTCTATTTTGATAAAAAATAGCAAAACTATTCACAAAATCGTAAATGATTATAACCTACTATTAACCTTATTAATCAGTATTATTTAACAAAAAAATAAATATTATGAAATACATTGTTGTATTATAAAAGGCTAATTTAATTAGATTCAAGCACCTACTGAAATATGCAAACATAATTAACAAGTAAATTGGTATTGTTACTGTGTGCTAGAGGGTCGTTGACAGCCGTTTGTAATGTAGTATCATGTGTACAGGCAAGCCACTCAACTGGCGTGAAGGACTTTGTAAATATTTGTTTTTTTTTTCTTTTCTATAGGAGTTAAAGCGGTGACCATATCGTGTTATTTCTGTTAAGTATGATTCACAGTCCCAGCCGTGTTTCTTCCTGAGTCTTTCGAATTTGATTGGTGTTTTGATTTAGCATTTTGTTCATGTAGCCTAAAAAACCTAGCTAAGACTTGAAGGTTAATTTTCGTGGACGACAAAAGCCCGTGCTAAAATCGAACTAACCACAACCATACCCATTCCCATTACCAAGATCATTAGAAAAGTCTTGCTATAATTGACATAACAAATCCTGATGTTGACATCACTTGTCCAATCACGTTGCACTATCAAACAAATTCTTTTTAAAATGTTTTATTTCTTTTTCGTTAAAATTTTGCTCTAAATAATATCTTACTTCTGCTTATTTTTTCGTATTCCACATATCTATGGACGGAAATAACTAATTAATTCGAATGGAAAGGACTTTGATTCGCTGCCCATAGATTATCACATAAGAAAGTTGGGAGTTGGCAAACTTACAATTCGGTTGTGTAATGTTTCTCGTTATGGCTTTGGTTAAGCACGATTGTAGCACGCACCATATCAAAACATGAGTTCAACTCTTACTGTTGCTGGTATTGTTATAGTTCTTTCAATCATAGCATGGCCTTACCATGGCAACTCGTACAGACGCCACTAGAGGGCAGCGCCTACACTAATTACATGGAAATTATAATGTAGTGTACCGAGCAAGGTCGTGCGGTTACACCTTCATGGACTGGTTTTGTGGAGGACGCAAGTCTGATTCCTGGTTAGTTCATCCTTATTTCTGTTTATTCGTATTTCAAATGAAGTTTTCGTTTTTGGGAGGTTAGGGGGTGGTTGTTGTTGTTGCCTTTAAGACACCGAGGAAAATTGATACATTTTTGTCAATACACGAAGCATGCGAGCAGAACATGTTCTGATGCGCGTAAAATAACCGCTATTAAAAACCTACATAATTTTACTGTCCGAGGTCTCAGTATAATACATACAGAATCTACACTTGACAAGTACACGGAATTTGTAGTCGTTGGGCTTAAGTATACTAGCTTCACCGCCAAAATTATTTGAGCTGATTATGTTCAGTGAAGGTTATGAGAGTACTCCAGTTTAAAATAGAGTAAGTACACCCTAAAAATAGGTTGTAAATTTGCCACACGTGCGTATAGGAGCTCTAATAAAGTAGGTACGGTAGAATTGTTTTTCAGACATCGATGATACCACTTCTATTTTTTTTTATAAAACAATCAAATGTTTACTGAAGATACCAGACTTGTATCGTAGCAAGTGTAAAAGTTTGTATATTTACTTGGTGGAAATATGGTAATTGACACATAATGCGTCTGGGATAACTTCCTAAACATTTTAGGAAGTTTTTGACAGTGTATTTTTGAAACACATTAAGCGGTAGACTATGAAAATAAATTATACCACCTGTTTCTCTTTTCACTCTGTAAACATTTTCTGAAAATAATAAATCCGTAATTAAATTAATTATTGTTAACGGTCAAGCTGATTGTAATAATATTTAATTTCTTAATTTTATCAGTTCAGCACTGTTAAGTTTTTGTTAGCATTTTTTATTTTAGTTACTATTTCATAAAACATATTCATAGTTCCATTTACAAGTCACTTTATTTTCTGATAATCAGAAATCTAGCATTAAAAGGTCTGGTCCGAACAATCTTAACATGTACTTACTGGATGCTAGTAAGCTTATATGCGAACTTTAAGATACAACCCAAACTGTTTTGATTTTACTTAAAGAAATAATATTTTCAAATACTTGTTCTTTGCAGGGCTAAACCCCTTCCCTTGTATTTAATTTACATACAAATCAAAAACAAATTTCCGACTATCTCCAAAAAAAAATATACGCCATCCCTAATCATACAGTATATGGCATAATATGCAGTAATTTTTGTCTGTTATGGCGGACTAATACAGATGCATTGCGCAAGAAATTACAGAGGTTAAGTTACATGGGGATATTTATTCTTTTGTCTAAATATTCCCGGAAATATAATTGCAGTTATTTACTGTCTGAATCTTAGCACATATGCTCTGCTTGATTATATTTAGATTTTCGTCTCACATACTCGCATGCAAATTATGTCCATTGGAGAGGAGGTGTTCGGTGATGGTATGCTTGCATGAGCGTAGCAATGAGATAATATGTGGCAAAACATTTATGTGATGTGTTACAAACCCCTACCAACCTCCTTGTCACTCAAAGTTCATTTTTGTTTGGAACTAAGTACTACGAAAATCACTTTAGATAAATCCTAGAACTCTACTGTACTGCGTATACTAATTTTACTATTTTCAAAAGAGTACTTTTGTCTGTAGAACAATGATGTTACTGTAGTTTCATAAAAAAAACTTTATTCGTCGGTGTATTCATAAAATTTAACGTAGTTTAACATGGATCGCATTTTTTCCTTTAACGAAGCCCATTAAAACATTTTATTACCTTGCTTTACTTAACATTTTACATTCTTGGTACGTTTTGAGAATAAATTCTTAAGGTCACAATTTAAAGTTTTCGACCGTGTTCCAAGATTTTCTCGTAGAAATGTTGGCACATGAACAACAAGTAAAATAAGTTCTGCGTTTCAGAATGATGGTCCTATTAGTACGCTCCGTGCCTTTGAACACTGAGTGATGATAGTTTCTTCTGCAGTTTTGTTGCACGTGATTCAGTTAAGGTTGTGCAAGTGGATAAAATTCATAATTTTATATTTGTATAGAATAGGGTTAGTTTTGTAGACACTGCTCGATAGTAAGTTTTTCTCTTACGTAAAAAACTTAGCTCAGCTGGTTTTGCCATAATGGCATTTCAAAGTAAAAATTTGCATATTTTTACTTCGTACAAAACTTGAAAACCAGTAAACATAATAAAGTGGAAGAAATAAACATCGAAACTATACGTGTCATAATCTACGGCTTGAAGCACATAAAAACCCATTATAAAGAATTTTGTATTTAAAAAAATTGCTAAAAAGAAACAAAAAATACTTTGGAAAGCCGTTATGTGACAACATGCAACGCTAATTTTTTTTTTTTTTCGTAAGAGGAAAATGTTACTCCTATGTAACATCTACAAAACTGACACTATTTAGTACAAATATAAAAATTGTAATTTTTTCCCACTTGGAGACTCTTAAATTACTCATTATAAGATTTATAGTCGACCAGCCATAAACCATAAGGTAGTCACGACTACAATTTTTCTACGTATTCTGGTCTTGAGCATAATACACCATTAAGCGAGGCATTTTAAACAAATCTATAAATAACATAATAAGATATTTATATTATTTAAAAAGACTGTCATTTTTGGCTAAATGAATTTCGCACCAAATTGTTTGAATGTTTTATGCGCACGTCTACAGTTATGTTTGAATGTCTTATGCGCACGTCTACAGTTATGTTTGAATGTTTTATGCGTACGTCTACAGTTATGTTTGAATGTTTTATGCGCACGTCTACAGTTATGTTTGAAGGTCTTATGCGCACGTCTACAGTTATGCTTTATGCTCAATGACTGGATGTTTATACCGCTCAACGTCTTGGGTTTCTAACCTCAAATCACAGATACGTGTATTCTGATTGGCTCAGTCAAATGAGTGACCCTCTGTACAAACACACACAGCCAATAACCATAAGGCCGAGCTGCAGGTACGCACATAAGACAATGGAACAAGTCGGATTTCACAAAAAAACAATGGCTGTGTGAGCAACATAAAGACGCATTATTACATTATTCTTAGATGTATTTAAAATGCCACGCTGAATGGCATATTCTCGTAAAATGATTAAAACAAAAGTATCAATATTACGAACGTGTTTCATTGGCGTGTATTCTTACGACATCACGAAATGAAATTTTTTTGTACACGTCTTAAACATTCCAACGTTTTAAAAGTTATAAACGGAATTAATGTACAATTTCTTCAGAAAATACCCCAGGTCTTTATTGTGTTGATATTCTCATTTGTTTGATTATATATGTTTTCTTTCGACCATGCACCCATGTTGGCATCGGTGCAAAGTTTCATAAAATTTTATTGCAAAGCAGCTGCACGTTAAGCATACAATATGTTGCCTCCGCGTAGCGTTCATTGAAATACACGTTATTCCACGTAGAGAAGTCTTTAGCTTGACTAGTTGATCTTACAACGTTATGAGTGTGGGTCGAATATTAATTTTATATAGTCGTTATGTGAAGACTTCCAAGTCAAGTGGGCTTCTTAAGTAATGAACGTTACCCTGGCACCCTGAAGAAGCAGTAACTGCTCACAGCCGGCACTAAAGCTTACACGTGAGGCTAGTTTACGACTGGTGAATATGGTTTCGACGGTTTTACTGCAGCGAAATTACCAGAAGCTCAATACAGTATTGTGATGCCCAGTTCTCATGCTAGTACTTAAAGGATAAAACTTACGGCGTTTTGTCCTAAGTGCTGTAACAAATTGCACATTTATCACGAACACTTTAGGTTATGTTTAATGTCCTTAAGAAGAAACTGGCAGTAAAATAGATCCCGCCCTTTATTTCTAACTGTAACTGAGAGATTGGTGTGAGCCTAGCACTTGGTAGAGACTGGTAAGAATAATATTAGTTTCGTGTTTTTACTTAGCTGTGGAAGCTGCATCGCCATGGATGTGGAGTTGCACGGTAGTGCATTCTGTATCGGTTAGAAAAAAATTCATGCTTAATTATTTTAGCTACCGTAAAGTTTGGTTACTTTACTTAATTTCGGAGTTACGTGGCACTTCATATTTTTGATATAAATTAAGTTTCGTAGAATCTCAAGAGACTACCTCGCTCATAGCTTTAATAATAAACTATATTTCAGAGTGAAGGATATCTTAGAATTTTCATATGAAATGAAATTAACCTTGTGGTGCAAAGTTACCCAAGAATGAGTAAAGCAAACTCACTTTTGGTAGTGTATTTCTATGTATAAAAATAACCCTGACTGAATGAATGAATGACTGACTGACATATCACACTACAGCCTAGATCGGACCTAGAAATGTGAAATTTTTTGTGTGGGTTCTCTTTAGGACGTAGGCGAGCACTAAGAAGGGACTTTTCAAAATTCGTCCCCTTAGAGGGTGGAAAAGGGTGCAAATCGTTTCATAAGACTCGTCTCCATAGCGAAAACCTGACGGCATATCGTCGTGACTATTACTTCAATGGGTGAAATATTAAAAAGCATGTTAGAAATTTAAAGGTTCTTCGAAAGTCAACCATTAAGAAGGTGAAAAGATCTTAAATGTGTTTTTGATTAATTATCGATATCTATCGAACCCTTCCGGGTACAGATCTGCTTTTTACTTCAAAACGATGCTGATTTGAATACTCAAATAGCTGTTTTTCAATTTCTCGAAATTTGACTTTAAAGAGTAAAAGGAAGGGAAATGTGTTTTATTTTTAATCGTCTGTACAGCTAGAACCCAGTGGGATATCGTCATGATTTTGATTTCAATTAGATATCTATACAAATATGTAACACAAGTCTTCAAGACGTTCCGAAAGTCTTTAATTAAGGGGGTGAATAGACTTGAAAAGTGGTTTCGATTATTCTTCCATAGCTGTCGAACCAGTCGAGATATAGAAGTGCTATTCGCTTCAGAATAATGTTTACGTAAAATATTTCAAGACATTTTTGGAATATGTTCTCCAAGGATTAAAAAAAAGGTAAAATACATTTTCGATATTCGTGATCGATGTATAGGCTATCGATTTCACTGAATTTTTAGATATTGACGTGACTTTTGCTTAAGATTAATGCTTATTTAAACACTTGAAATGTTGTTTATATATATTTCGAAATTTGACACATAAGGGGGTGAGAAGTTGTGAAACTGGATGTAGGGTGTTTTCAATTAATCGTCTACATTTTTTTAAATAAACGGGCTGTCGTCATGGTTTCCACTTAAATGAAATGTCCATACAATAGCCTTAATTATCTATACAGGTTATTTATTTATTTTTTTCGAAATTCTTCGAATTCTAAGGGGTGACAACACATTGAATATGTTTTACATGAATCCACGAGTGCTATAGAACCCGTCGAGGTACAGAGTGTTTTTCGATTTATGATGATGAATACGCAATTGCCCGTAAACCTATTTCAGTAATTTTCAATATCCGAACCCTTAGGGCTATGATGTAATGATAAAAAAACGTTTAATGAAGCGTCGATTACGCTTTGACTCAATGGGTTATCGTCGTGATTTTCACATAAATTAGATACTTGTACAAATTTTTAGCCTGTGATGGCAAGATTTTGCGAAATTTGATCACTGAAGAGGTGAAATTACGTATTATTAGTTTTATTATCTACCCTATGAAAGCTACCTAATCAGTCGAGATATTGAAATATTTTTTGTTTCAGAATGTAGGTGATGCAAATACGAAAAATAATTATCTCAGTTTTTTACTGAGAAAATAACTCAAATGACCGGGAGTGAGGAGGCTATCTTAAACATTTTCAAAGCAGACGATCCGAAAAGGAAAGTACGGCCATAGATAAGTACTTTTTAGGGACGTAAACAGATATCGTTACATATGGGTACATAACCTCTATGTGCTCAGTGACGGAATATTTTATTTATTTTTAATGAACTTTCGAAGGTACGTATTGAAAGCACAGTCATTTATGGTCGTGCTCGAGATAAATGAATCACCATGCCACATATACTATTTATTTCACCTGAAAACTCTTTCATATTCGTCTATTTCAAATGACTATAAATATGGTCCGGGACAGTACGGATAGACTTAGGACAGTTTTAAGCAATAACTACTTAGCCTACTGCAGAGTGAGCTCAATTTGACGCTTGTTTATCCTAACACTTAAAGGACGAGATACTAATTTGGCGTACAAAGAGGTCCTTCAAATGAACAAAATATTCGCTACAATGCGTAATACACGGGGGAAACACCGCGGGCGAACAGCTAGCTTATATAATACAAATTGTGGTTTGTTAATTCGTATTCTATGCGGTTCTATACTAGCCATCCGATTGCGATGAAAATTCTGCAAATAAATTTGTGTGGGGGGGGGGGTGAAGGCAAAAAGAAGTAGAGGGACACAAAATATTACAAAGAAATTTAGTTAAGGGGGATTGATCCCTGTCAGATCGATTTTACGATTTTTCTTATGAATCAGGGAATATACGCATTGTTTTACTTTTTCACGCTGACAAGGCATAGTTTATTGTTTCATTCACTTTTTGGAATCCATATGGCATTGTTTCTGTTAATGTTGCGGCCTCTGTAGTCGCTCCCGTAAATAAAGCAATTTTTCCTTTTCAGCTGTTTCCCGTTGCAGAATAATGAATATATTATGGTTCCAGCAATTACAGAAAATCGATTAAGTTTGTATCTATGCCTTGTCGTGACAAAAATTTTGATACATCGACTGGAATATAAGTTATCGAGAAAAAACAGATAAATCCAAGGTGGTAGGGATCAATACCCCTTAACAAAATAACTTTAGTAAGTTACGCGTGCACCCGCGAATGTTTTTACCAACTTGGAGGAGGGTGAGCAGGAGAGCAAAACTGAGTAGAGGAGCGGGGCGGGACATCCAAAAAATTAAATTTTTAGTTGATAGGTTGCGTGTGCGCCCATGAAAGTTTCTACCAGACCAATTATACTTTTGGGGAGGTGTGATGCAAAATGGCCACAGAGGCAGAACGGGGTACCCAAAACAATTGTGGGAAAAGTTTCCTTTTCAAAATATCTCTAAAACCCACATGAATTACCCTTAACATAATTTTGCCCATTTATTACTTTAAAATCTTTTTGTTTCAGAAATATTATCACATTAAATTGAAAACCTCGCAAACGAAGTTGCGGGAACAAGCAAGTTATTTGTAGAAATGAATAAGAACATTTCATAAAAAGAAACACTATAGTTAACTTCTAAACAAACGGCAATTCAGTGTGCAGTTAATTTAGCTCTAAGAATATTTTCTTACATTATGTATTAAAATTTGAATATTGTTCAGTTCCTGACTTAATATCTATATATATATATATATATATATATATATATATATATATATATATATATATATATATATATATATATATATATATATATATATATATATATATATATATATATGCAGTTAACTTTTCTGATATTTGGCTTATTTTTTTGTATAAAAATGAGTGGTCATATATGACAGAAGAATCGGCCGTGGCCTTTATTAAGCGACCATCCAGGCATTCGCCTAGAGTGACTTCGTAAAACCATGGAAAACGAAATAAGGATGGCCAGGGCCAGGAGTTGAACTCGGGTTCTCCAGAATATATACCACGCGTTTTAACGTTGCGCCTCCTCGCTCGGTAAATGGTGTTCAGACTTGAGAATGATATGGGTCCTTTCCTTTTCTCTGACAGACGACATAACGAAGTAGACAGGGAAGTTAAAAAAAATCCCTCGGATCGCCCGTTTCTAATTTTACTACGCTATTTTTTAAATAACTTAAATACTTTATTTAATATGATTAGTTTTAATTGTGTATTATATGTATGCGCGCATGCCTTCAACTGCACCAGGCAGTAGTAGAGGATTACTGAGATAAGGATAATGACACAGCCCTGGCTGGTTTAAAGGGTCTATAATGAGTACTCGCCTGGCGTTATTTCGGAAACTCTGTATAACCGACATCAGGACGGCCATTAATAGAAACCAAATCCTTCTATAAACAAGTCCACTGTTGACCACAGCGCCACCTCTATTGATGAGCAACTCATTTGACGAGTTACCTAAAATATGTTACTTATGACACAGGCATAACGTTTGATGAAATGCGTGGGTAATTCATGTGCTCAGATGGACACACGTTGATAATAATTGAAGTTTCTTGATGTTGCTGATGTTGTTATGGAAGAAAGAATATGCTGTGTCGACCAAGATAACTGTGGAGGGATGTAATCCACGAGGACCTTATGTAGGTCTATATATATATATATATGCTGTACACCTGAATACAGAAAGCAAGAAACAACCCAGTGTAGGAGGAGGAGCCTTGTATCTGAACGCAGTCCATAGAACATGACAGCGAAAGTTCCACTAGAGGGCTACTGCAGGACTGTTGTCTCTCCACAACCTTGTTTATGATTTGCGTTTATCATGCCATCAGGAATTGGACCAGCAAATGCCAATCACTGGGGATATTAATTAATCATCACTGATGACCATGTTGTATAGGTCGTACGGGTCGTACGGGCTAAAGTTTGAACTAAAAATTTTACCTTTAAAAAACATCACTAGCTGAAACAACCATAGTTGCCTTACTACGTGTATGGTTGGCAGAGAATTACCAAACATATTTCCGAGTGTTTTCCTATTCTTATTCAACAATAGTTTTATTAAATCAACTGAATTCAACATACTTGTATTCTTTATGGCTGATATTTTTTATCAAACTATATGAGTTCCAACCGCCACAATTTATCTTACTTGCGCAAACATTGTGACGCGTCTAGAGAGGTTAGACATTTCCCGTCGTTAATCGCTACGCGCGGAAAGATACAAACTGGTTGATAAGAGAACTTTAGCAGAGCTTTTATAAATGCTCACTTTATCCCGAATCGCCTATAATTTCAACTGATCGGTATGACCCAAACTAAATGACTAGGAAACTGTACGACGAATTCAGAAAATGGGGCCTGTTTCTAAGTTTTGTAAAGACAGAGTATTTTGCTGTGGGCTATGAAGGAATGTACCTGCCCGTAGAAGGAAATGTCATAAGTACTTGTAAGGAGTTCAGGTATCCAGGATTCCTCTTTGGGAAACAGTTAGTTGTGAAGAGGTCATAGTATACCGCATAAACAAGAACAAATGGCTGTACAATACATGAACAGCATTTGGTGGACTAAAGCTGTAACAAGTGGTACTAAGAAAGGAAGATAATAATACGATACTGCTCTTAATTAAAAGATTCACTCAATTCATTACTGTGTCACCAGTTACAATTATAATATATCTGATAGTCACTAACAAACAAGATCAAAATAACTTCAAAGATAACATCATGTAAATAAAAAAGACACATTTTGCATTGAAATTGTTACTTTCTGTTGTTAAATTTAAATACTGTCAAGAAAATCCACTGAAAGAAATTTAAGTCTCTTAGATCAGTAGTCGGGATTCGCACCTCGTGCAGCGTGGTAGTTACTGACGAACCCAGTCACTCAGCGAGGCAGGAAAAGGAGAGGATATCATCGGCCATGGAATGTAATAAGGAAACGTCCTAGCATTATCCAGGAGTTAAAAGAGGAAACCACGGAAACCCTTCATCACGACGGCTGTACCGGTAATCGAACCTTGGTAGATCTGAATTATCGATTCGTACAAGGAAAGGAACGTCGTTTTTGACGAAACATATTTTCCTGCCGTTAGTAAGAATCTGAAATAAATGTTAATCAACACCGTAACACCGACTTTTAAATAATTGAACTGTAGAGATGTTTCACAAACTACATACGATTATAGCCACTTTACTTCAGGGTAACGTTAATCTCCTATGTGTATGGTGTATAAAAAAATTTTTTTACAGTATTTTCAAAATGCAGGAGATTATCCGTTAGGGGATAAGAAGCGATTAAATTCGTACGGAAATACTTCAGAAAATGCTAGAGACAATTTATTCATTAACGAGCAAGTGTGACATCCAGATTCGGATGACGTCACACGCAGCAGGAATGAATTGTTACATTCTCTGCATGTCCGATTTGGGATCAGCATACACGATGCGTCGATACTTATGAGTTACATTTAAAGGCAGAAATATACGTGGGCCATTTAGCAAGGAACACGTGTACTTACGAGCATACATCAACTACACATTTTATGTTACACATTTCTTGTCCCTCAGTTTGTTCCTATTGGGCAAAATCAACTTGTATATAAACATATTTTGTGTTAATTTAAGCAAATGCTTGTATGGTCATCCTACTGCTTGTTTGCATTGTACTCATGCATTCATACTAATGAGAGTATTCTTTTTAACCGAAAGCACCACAGATCACGCAGCATTTACTGCCCTGACACGAGTAGCAAATAAGAGCATTTCAAGCACAGGAATTGTTCGGACAAATGAAAATAGCAGCAACAAAGCTACAATAACAGCATGGAGTATCCCAGTGATTCTTTTGTAACAGACAAGCGCTCCAGGCATTCATTGCCGTTCCTAAGATTATAATGAGCTGCTAAATTTAGCGCACCCACACGAGGATGTAATTAACACAGGATGACGCAACAAACCGGTTCTACTTCACGGTATCAGTCGCTTTGTCACGCCGACAAGAACAGAAGCAGGGAATTTCACGCGGCGGTCCGGTAGCAGCGGGGAGGCCTAATAAAGATTGTCGTCTCATTTCTGACCTATTTTCGCCGCCTTTCCCGCGTCAGCGACGCATCATTTATCGTGTACTGGGACAGGGTTGGCGAGATAATAATAAAAAAAGTGGTGGGGTCTAGCGGGCCAGCTGTTGGACGCCGACAAGGGAAGCCCAACGGTAGCCCGGCCATAATTCAGTGTGGCCGCGGCAATTCATTACCTGATCTAATTTCCCCCCGGCCGGCCATTGTTAAGGTGTCGGTGTGGGTCGAAGGGAGGGGGTGGGATGATGGCCTTATTGTTTCCCAGGTAACAACAGCCCTGGGCCTAGCCATTACCTGCGCGCGCACCTCTGCTGCCAGCCTGCTCGCTAAAACTCGCGCTGTGTGGTCTAAAACCATCCTCACAAGACTCCTCATTCAGTAGTAGTTGCCATGCCCATTTCCTGTTAGCATTTCTGCTTCCATGTGTGCCACATTCCAGCACCCTCCTCTCTGGACATAGCAGATACTGTACCTGAAATCTTGCCCAGGGACATAATAGAGCATACTATACTTTTCTGCTAGCATTTATGCTTGCTTTCTACCCATAAATCCCTATGGCAAATCGCCACCACTTTGTGTTTGTCACATGACCATAAAATTTCAAGACTGATTCTATTCAACATGGACTCGACATGCCAAAGTAATGTGAGTAAACTAATATTTATTCATTTCGAAGCTGTGCTAGAATACCACAACCACACATTTTATTTCGTTTCTGCAGCCAAGGTATAGTCCACCAATTCTATGTGCATTTTTCATTTTTTTGCACTAAAACAGAATCTATTATCATTAAAATGAATGTTAAGTTTTCTGTTACCACTCTAGGTATCGTATAAATATGAGGGAGTAACGATGCGCCGGTATCTGCTATAGCCGCTGCTACAAACCTGAGTAGGTAACAGAAGATAGCAGAAATTAGGCATCGTGTGGGATGGGCTCAAGAGTCGCGGCAGTCATAGCGTGGGTGCTACCTGCACAGTGAGTCTAGTTCCCTTCAGAGACATGGCTCAGCTCTACACACCTCTAGTTCTTGGTCCAGTCTCTGACAATCCCCACACTGCTACGTTCGTCCTATCTGTCAGCGTTGGATGACATGGTCGATACTGCCTGCTGGCACTTTGTACACGCATAAGGTCTACTTCGACACCTTGTCCTTGAGGCAAAATGAAGACGATGTGTTCGACTATAAAACATAACCTCAGACATGTTGTGATCTTCGAACGATTCTTCCAATGCTTAGTATTATCAACTGAAGCTATTTTTTACAAACGCCATTGCGAACGATTGTTGCCGAGTTGTATAAAAAATCCCAAAGTAAAACAATAAAAAAAATATATAAGCTGTTCTCAACAAATAAATAACCTACATTCATTCCGGAAAGGAATAAATGTAGTACCCAGAAACACGGCACGCAAAAAAAAAAACTACTCAAATTAATTCCATAACTACAGGGTAGTCGTTTTATCAAGAAAGGGCAACAGTAAAAAATAAGAGAACAACACTATATAAAAAATTATGAGAAATGACAAAAATGGACGAGAACAGCGATGACCTCACAAATGACGAAACATACGAATGACAGTGAACACAGTCGACATAACAAAGAAAACACAGACGAAAAATACTAGGATTCCTTCGACAACAAGTACGACGTTTCGGTAGGTGCAGATATGTTCCCGTCTTCAAGCACATATTATGTACAGACTACGGAACTCCTGCAGTCTGATTTCATACAAATGTTCAGTTGGTTCCTTAAATAAGATCATTGACCGGTTCCATCCCTTCGTCTCTCTGATTGTCAAAGCAGTTATTTCCGTCCCTGTGACTCATAGGCAACGATATGTTAAGACATTCACATGCCACCGTTTTGGAATGTGCGAAGTAGTTTTTATTGCCATTTCCTTATAAAATCGTGTTCCTTGAGCCCGGTATAGTGCGTTTCCTTACACATGTTTCAACAAGATGACGTGAAGGATCCAGTGGCGCATGAAGTAAGTAAAGCGGATAGGTAGCTGGAACTGAGGTGATGGAACGCCTTGGCGCGGACAGAAGTCGAACGTCGCAAGTAGATTGGATTCCGGTAGTGGAATGCGAGCTCTAAATGAAAACTTGTCCGGGCACAATACATAAAAGTGTCTGTAATGCAACACCTGGTGATCAACAATGGGCCGCGTTCTGAAGTAGCCAACAGCTGGCACTCAACATGACGGCAGCGTCTCTCTTTCTCTTTCTCTCTTCATTTCTTTTTATCCTCTCCTTTGGTCGCTCAAGTAGCACCTTCCCAACACTACTGCGATCAATAAACACACCTTGCTCTTTTTAACCACACTACATTTCTATAGATCCCTCCCCCCTTTTTTTCTCTTAATATACCAAGGTTGGGAGTAGTCGTATACATAACTGATCCACGTTTCCTTTACTTCCTTTTGTGTCTAAGGTCTATGTTTATTCTCGACAGTTTTGGACCTGCCAAATACGTATACTTTCTTCACGGCTAATTGAGATCTTTTCAAGACACATCTAAAAAAAAGCAACTGCTCGCGACATTTTAACTTCAATATAAATATCGCTTGGCATAGTGTCAGCGAATTATGAAGAGGGCTTCCAAGTTTTAGAAAGGCTTATTGAATGAATCCCGCGTGAATTAGTACCCACTGATACTAGCATCTTTGAGACGATAGCATATGAAATATAGTCCCTTCTCGAGTGACTATGAAAAGAGAGCTGTAACTCGAACTGCACATTCCTGAGAATCTCGAAGGTGTCGACCCGAATTTTCACATGGGGAATCGTATCGGACGATTCTGTTGGTTGGCGGCTTTTTTTTTAGGATCTCTCGTTTCCCCTACCCTTTTATTTCGGAGCTGCTCATTACTCCCCTGGTAAGTCGTTAACATATACTTACCTGTTGGGGAGTTCAATCCTAGCCAAATGATTAGTACAGAAACAGACATGTAACATTGGGCCTCGTGTGTTTCATGAGGGTAGCAGACGACCGAAAAGATGAAGATTTGAACCACGCAAATTTATGTTAAAATGGTAAGCAATATAACTACGGAACATAATTTCAAATAAAGTAACCGTTGGAAAGGCAAGAGAGCATAGAAAATTATGGTACAGAAAATAGATCCTTTCATACATTAATGAAAGTTTTCTAAAGCGGTTTCTCATGGCGTGTTGGTAATCATAATATGATTAATGAATACAACAGTTTAGCGTTAGAAGTAAGTTCTAATCCAAACTTTTTCCACAGAAATCACGTGTTAAGTTGGAAGGTGATGTGTGGACATCTAGGAAGTAGGCAGCATGAATCATTATCGTAGTTTCTTTCTGCCACTTGTTTGACATTTTATGGTGCATATACATAGTTCCTACCTACATCTTTGATGTCTTATATCCCGCTCGTCATTCACATTAGATCCAATGCTGCATTTGTATTTCCCTAACAATTTATCCTCAGCATTGCATTTCTGCATGGTTAGCTGAAAAGTTCACTGTAAAATTCTGACCCAAAATTTCTACATTCGTATTTAAGTTTTTTATGGAAATCTGTTTCCCACATTTTTATCTTGTATTTATTTAATTTTTTTTTCGGTTTAATTTCAAGACTACTAAATAAACTAACTGTTTCGCACAACACATAATACATATTTCCTTCTTAAATTGCTATCCAATTGTGACAACTCAACTCATACGTGCATCTAGAAATTATTTTCGAGATTAGTTTAGAACTGTCATCCTGCGGACAGGATTAATAATGACCTGTGTTTTACGTTAGGTGACATGACACACTCTTATTACTATTGTAGTTTATATATAAACGTTTCAATCATTTCTAAAGTAGCATTTAATAAATGTAAGTATTAAATGGAAAGCGAAACATAATTTTGTAATTGTAAAGAATCGTAATGTTGTATGTACGAACACACAAAATCTCCCTACTTTGGATACGCCCACGACGCCATTGACTCTATAAATATTTACTTGGGTCGTGATTAAACAGCTACCGGAAATTATTTTCTGCGGTTAACAACACAAATCATAACGCGATGCCATGCTCTCTTGTTTCTGCAGTTTTAGATATGTTAATTTTTTACGCCTAATTGAGAGCAGATATAAAAAAAACATTGGCAGTTTTGTTTAAAATCGTTTTCTCCATGTTGACTGATATTTTCAAAGGTAAAAACATTTATGGCGTTACTTAATTATGTAATTAACGAAATTCTGATTAGTTGACTTTTTTGTTGAAATTGTATAATTCCTTTTCCTTGATCTTTGAAAGAGCTGTGGAACAAGAGTGCATGACTGGATTTAGTTGCTTGGACATATACTCCATTGCGAAATGAATGACTGTCAAAGAAAACTAAACAAATAGTAGAAAGCCATAAATAAGCAGAGTATGCTTTAGTCAACATCATACATACACAACATGAAAATTATATTTTTGTTCTTTATTTTATTTGACCCGATTACATTTAGGAATTTCATGTTGTGTATGTATCTTGTTGACTAAAGCATACTCTGCTTATTTATGGTTTTCTATTATTTGTTATTTTTCTTTGACAGTCATCCATGTTGCAATGGAGTATGTCCAAGCAACTTATTCCTTTTCCTTGTTAAAAAAAAATTGCTATCACGTCAAACATAGTTTTAAACAAAACTGCCAAACATATTTATTACATTTGCTCTCTTCTAAGCTTCAAATATATAATTATCGCACAAACATAAGGAACAAGAGAGCCTTAAGAAGCTGCCTTTTGACATGTCAATGTGTAAAACATATTCCAAGACTAACAAAGCAGATTGTAGCATATGTTGTATGAATCCAAGGGAGTGGGTATGCTGCACTTAAATTTGCGTTTCTCTATTCGCACCTTACAGACGTAACATGTTTCTGGAGTTTCGGCAACTTTTTTGTAACGTAGGTAATGCGTATTTTTAATGTTTGTGCCGTGGTGCTATTTCTGGCGGACGAATCACAGGAAGTGTCACACGGAGAGCGAAGGAACCCAGTTTTTCAGCTTCATTTATTCGCAGACGAATGTCACGTTCGGTCACGCACGAGAGGTTGAGCTGACGGACAAGAAGGTATTCCAGGAGGAATTATGCAAGGCTTGCTTTCATCTCCCTACACCGTGAAGTAACCCAGAGCGACCGAGACCAGAACTACGACAATCTCCACGGTTATTAGTTGCATTTGCTGCGACCTCGGCCCTTACGTCTATTCCTGGGTCTTCCTGCTGTCATGTCTATGACACGGTCCTTTGTCTCATGTTGCTACGCCTTCAGTACATGTCCTAGCGTTACTTGGCGTCCTATCTACACCACACAGGCCACATTTTGTAATAACATGTACACTGTAAAACCTTCCTTCGATTAAATCACCTTGCATGTAAAGTATGTAAACACACTTACATGCAAGTAAAAAGTACTTGACTAATATAATGAAAGTACGAAGTGCTTGTTACGTTCTTTCATATGAAATACCTTTTTTCATTTCTGGACAAATTTACCTCATCAAATTATTTTGGGAACATGTATGAAAATAACATAAAATATCGTGCACTGTAAACATTTTATTTTATACAAACATAACAAATTATGATTTTTCCCCACTTGAACGCCGTTGACCTGAAGCAGAAGTCACTTTACATACACGTTGGGAAGAGACAGTTTCCGACGATAGTTTGCGCTGGTGTCGAGATGGGTTTAAATGTATGTAGGCGCTTACAAAATACGCTTTCGAAAACTCACCCGCCGGAGTACAGTAGGCTTCCGCAGTCACTTGACCAGGTTCTGTCGATCACCAGGATTTTGAAGAACGTGTGTAATGCTGTTCAGGGTTTTATGATGACAGGAATAAAAAGTAGTCAAAATATTGTGCTAAATGCTACCCTTACGATGCATTACTTGCACGTTACATTATTTATATTTAAATTGAATATTAATTACGTGCTTGTTTCTTCTTTCGTCTGCCAACCGACGCTTACCCTGCTCTAGTGCACAGCGAGGAGTTGATATAGGGGCCGTCAATTGACATCTCGAACCTGGGTAGTTTTCACTCGGGTTAAATTTCGAACACCTCAAAGTTGACATTTTGGCAGTCCTACCTTACCCTCCAAAACGCCCAAAGAGAACTTTGAGAGTACTTTCACAAGCTGCAGCATACATTTGACCCTCGTCGACACCAGTGCATGTAATAACTAGAGGCACGATTACTTCGCTTATTGATTCTACATCAGGTTAGACGCCAGTGATGTATACTTCACCGCCCCTTCTGTGACTAGACAACAGATGTTTTAACACGGCTTTGTACGACTGCGAGCCAATGGTAAATATATAAATAAACACTGAAAACATCAATTGATTTCTACGCTTTCTTCGAAGCCAATATGGATACATTACTCAACGAGAATCCTAGATAATTGTATTTGCCAACTTTATGAGCAAATATTTATCTAGAATTACTAATTCGTTACGCGTGATCTCTTGCGCCGCAGTGCACGAGATTCCGGCGTCAGAGATTGTGCCTCAGAAGTTCGTAACACTGGAAACATTTTGTTTAAAATGTTAGGTAAAACTGTTGTCTAGGATTGCTGTTGTTCAATTTTCGCAAATTGGCTTCAAAAACTCTACAGTTATATGTTAATGCTTTTAGCGTTGAATTATGTACCACGCCCTCTCAAGTATGCTCACGCATATGACCAGGTTTTGTTTTATTTATGTCTTCAGAGACGCAGATAAGGCAGAGTCGCCTTTTTTAACTCTAGATCCGTAACGAATACAATTTCATAATAGTGCAGAAATGCAATAAAGAAATATTTCATAATATAAATGCACAAGAATATAACTTAAAATTATATAACAAAAATTAACTCACAGTTTCACTCACACGTTCATTTACATGCATACAAATGTGCATGAAACCAAAATTACACAAAAAAAATCAATTAGCTCACACTTTCTCACACGCTCATTCGCGCTCATGCTTCTCGAAACTGTAGCTTTATCTGCTCATCCACAGGAGTGACTAAGATAGCTCACTTCCCTCTTAAGTGAGTGTAAACTGTAGTTTTCTCTTTATGTTTGGGGCACGTAACCGGGGAAGGCGATAAGTCGAATATAACATGTCCGTCAAGCACCTTGTCGCCTCTAGGCGCGAATTACTAAACAAGCGTTTAATGTTTTCATAGAATGTGTTTTTCATTGGGACTTCATGCGATGACCCTGTTGTTATATTTGTGTGGAAAGTGTGTGGTCAAGTCGAATGCAGGTTTCTATGTCTTATTTTACGATTGTGATCGATATTTTCTCAGCTACAGCAACGCGAAAAAGCTATTTTTAGCACCATTGAGGTTCATGGGAATCATGCTTTTAATAAGCAGAAGGCATTTTTATATCATAGAGACACACCTCATTTATGCTATACCACATCGGCCTGTTTGGCAGTTTTAACGACCGGTCAGCCGCTGTTGCCTGCACAATTGTAAAAACAGTCGACAGACCATCGGTCGGTAGGAGTACAGTCTACCCCTACCAGGGAGAGAAAACGCCCTCCCCAATCGCATTGAGACACAGGCTAACATGAAGTTGAAACCACTAGATCCCCCTAGTGGAGTGCTACAATGCGCCTGCACCCAATTTCCAAGAGGAGGAGATGTGTCTGTCGAGAAGAACCGGGGAAACCCATCCCAGGATCACGACATCCAGCATCTACACCTTCTGAGACCCTCCACTCAGCTGCCCATTTGGTTGATGTCGAGGTGCTATCCCCACCTCTAACAGACTGTCCAGGTCTGCTTCCGGACACTAACGCAGCCAATTTGTCGACTCGACATCAAGGGGGGGCTCTCTCCGAGATCATAGGGACACAGTTCGAAGTGTGTCTTCTATTCGTAGACGAAAGGAATTGGAAAATTTGTTGATAGTTACACAAGAAAAAATACTTCCCGTACCACGCTACAGCACGTTTCGTGCGTCCGGACTACGAAATCTTGAAAGTGTTGAAACTTGTTGTATTTCTGCATTCAGACGGCAATCTGTCCCATGCATTAGACGTGGTAGTAGTAAAGTAGTTTGAATATAATTTGGTATTGTGTAACAGTATTTACAATATATTGTCAACTTTGTAGCGTGTGTTAACTGGGTGACGTTCATTGGTATAAGAAAGCTGGTTGCAGATGTAGCATGTTCTCAGCCACCAGAAGGTACCCCGGTGGCTACTTTACTCCTGCGAGCAATTCAGAGCTTTGAGAAGGCGAGAATTTACAAGCACCAATATTTAATAACTTGTTAAATATTTTGCTAACAGTAATGACAGCAGCGCATACATTCTCCAATTTTTATGACACGTGACAAACTGCGTAGTAAACATAGGCTGCTAACAGTAATGACAGCAGCGCATACATTCTCCAATTTTTATGACACGTGACAAACTGCGTAGTAAACATAGGCTAATGCATTTTGAAAGTAATACTGTACATATACAGACTATGTTAATACGGGGTGTGTTTATTTTACGTGTTGGTAGCTTATGTTAAAGTAAATAAAAAATGTGTTTTCAATTTCCCGTAAAGTTTATTGTAGTGGGAGTACCGTATTGGTACTGTAAATCGACTCGAAAGTCAATTTATTTAAATAAAATAAAATTCAATTGGTCTTGCATAGTTTAGACAGTGAAAGTTGTAGCTTAGGAGCAAATGGCATTTTATTTAATTTTTAAACAAATATAATTTTATAATCGATTTTCATGGTACCATTTCTTCCTATAAATTTACTGTAAGGAAACATTGAAAACACATTTTCGACATACTTTATCATTAGGAATATCGCGTAAAATTTACATAGTTTGTCGTGACATGACTTGTGTAGTAAATTTGTACGTAATTATCAACCTACAGGACCTAAATTATCTTTTCAAAATCATATTTACTAGTTTTTTTATTTATTTCAACTTTCGGTGATTTTGCGAAGTTAATGCTAAATTGCATTTCCTTACACTTACCCAAGACATATCAGAAATCAATTTCATTTGTAGCCGATTACACTTATAAATTAAAAAAACTTATACATTATTGAATATTACTGTTACTAATATAATTGCAAATGCTCTTACAGTTATAAAGCTAACAATTCAATTTCGGAAACCAGTCACTAATAAACACAGATATGAAAAACACATAACTTTGAAAAACACAAACTTACAAGCAATTGCCGAAACTAAAACATATAAATAATTTAAACGCAAATCAATGAAATGCATAGAAAAACTTCAGTCAGTATATGTTGTAAAATATTTGGGGGATCAATAAAAAATATAAAATTTACTGTAGTCACTAATAATTTCAGAAATTTAAATATTACTGAGTCGTGTGAGTTCGTTTAGGGAATCACCGACACATCATCTTGTGTGCTAAAGAGATCTCCAATAAAATGGATGAATCAGGAGAGTGGTGCCACTTCCTAGAGGCGGATGAACCAGGAGAGTGGTGCTACTTCCTAGAGGCGGATGAACCAGGAGAGTGGTGCTGCTTCCTGGTGGTGGAAGAATCAGGAGAGTGGTGCTACTTCCTAGAGACGGATGAACCAGGACAGTGGTGCTACTTCCTGCTGGCGGACGAATCAGGAGAGTGGTGCTACTTCCTGGTGGC
>PNEQ01117681.1:54860-161182 GCA_003012365.1 Medauroidea extradentata | reverse complement strand
CAAATATAAAACCGTTTGAATGAGTGGTTTCAGAGAAATAGTCGCGCATTTGGACTCTGTCGTCTGATGCACTACCGTGTGGCGTGAACTCATGTTCGCCACAGTACATGCCACCTCCCCTCCGGCCAGTCTAGCTACTACTAGCGCCACGCTTCTTCCCCTCACGGGAGGACAAGTTGTCGTGGCCGAGTAGTAGTTAATATTGCACACATAAGACGATAAATGCAAATCATACAGTTCAAAGGCAGATAAATGTCAGTAACAATCAGAGGGTATCAAGGATGATAAAATTGATTTGAAATGCTAGAAGAATGGTTGGTCTGGATTGACTGCGTGCATTTTTGACGGTGTGAGAGAAACGCGACAGGACCCACCCTCCTTGTGCCAAGTCTACTTCTCTTCCCCTCTCACATCATCCCCTTCTCATTCCATACCTTCAGGATCTTTTCTTATAGGTGCGCGCGGCAGGGAGCTGCGATCCTGACACGGTGCCCTGGCTTCGGCGCGACAATTAGTAACACTCGGGCGGCATTGAATGGTTCGCCGTGAGGTTCTGCCACCCCACCCCGTCAACCATCCTACCTCCGTCGTCCCGCGCGCGACCCGCGCGGAGCCTCGACAAAAGAGCACCCGTGAGTTGTTTATGGAGACCGTAAAACTGGACTTGGCGCGGCTGCGCCTGGGAGACTCCGCTCTTTCATTCCGTCTGGAGTCGTCATCACTGCCGATCTCGCGACTTGCAACACCTGTGCAGATACAGCATGTCGGAGATATTCGCTGACGAGTACTGTACCACGTAGTTCAAGGTAATAACTAAGCGGAAAACATTCTCCGAAATAAATTATGAATGTCGCCCAGTGACTAAGCTTTTCCGGACAATTATTTTTGTAAAAAAAATTTCAGAAAATTTTTTGAAAAATTTATGACAAAAGTGGACAATTTTCTCAATAAATCCCCACAAATATATTTAATTGATATTAACAAAGCTTTCTGTGATTTATTTTACCTTTGCATTCTACCACAAAATATTATTTCATCATTAGAGACAAAGGTTGCTGTGGCATCAATATTGTATTGTAAATGTGCTTGCATATGTAATAGCTGAAACGGGAAAATATATAAATTTCCTGAAAAACAGGTGATAATAATTTTTCGAAGAAATTTTCTTACGTCTCTACTATCAACCCTACATATACGCTGTTCTGCGTATAGAACGACATGCTTCTGCGGCGTGTTCCTCACAACTTTGAGAATATAAAACATACAAATGGGCAACGTAGCTCCACTAACGAGTTACAGGGACGAATGTGAATGAAAACACGCGTAGTATTGCAAGTTACCTTTATTTGTTGCGAGTACACTACAAGAAAATACATTGGCTTACACCAGCTGCTCAAAATGTGCAGTCCAGTGGCGGATTCAGAAAAAAAGGGAAAAAAAAGGGGGGGGGGACTGGCCCCTCCTGACACTGCTTCAAAAATATGAAACTAAATAAATGCGAGGTAAAATATTTGAAAAAACTACCTCATACTTTCCCTATAGCTTCATAAAATACAACAAAATCATTTGTTGCAATAATATGGAAGCTGAAGCTTAAAAAAGTACCTAATTAATTTTATGTCTGCACAAAGGTTTTCTCTTTTAAGTCATTACTTAGCCTTCAAAATTTTTCAATTTCTTAAAGGGTAGCTGACGGTATTTTTTGTTTAAAAGTTAGGAAACTCCTTTAATAACCCCATTTTGCACATTGTAATCCAATTTTTTTCCGGAAGAGGACACCAGGACCCTCCGTTTTTAGCTTGGGGTGTGGATATCGCTATGAATTAAGGCGTAGCCCCCTGAAGGATCCGCCCCTGGCGTCTATTTATTTATTTATCACGACTTAAAGACGCAGTTCACTTCACACTTATTTTACATCAAATCTGAGCCATTATTACAAATTACAGTTAATTTAAAATTAAAGTTTAGACTTTAAAAAATAATAAAAATTATATGACTACACACAATTATTAAGTACAAACTTATAGCAATAATACTACGCAAGTGCCTTAGTTTTCAAAATAGAGTTGCAAATATATATGAAGAGCAGAAGTTCCAAACATTGTAAGTGCCAATTATTGTGAAAATCACTTTCTCCCAGGAAACGGTTCTATATGCGAATGACGGTAACCTCAATATGTTCTAAGTGCTTCCCACCATTTGTTTGAATTTTACATGAGGTCAAAGATAGCATTATTATAAGTTTATTAGCTTGTAAATTATTTGTTTTTTATTGCTCCTGAAAAATTTACTTTCCGCCACTTAGAACGTTTAGAACTTCCGCTCTTCATATATATATATATATATATATATATATATATATATATATATATATATATATATATATATATATATATATATATATATATATATATATACATATATATATATAATAAAATGGGGAGAATTGGTCAGTTCCCGGATTTTCGCATGTGGGAAACGTGCCGGACGATGCCGTTGGTCGGCGGGTTTTTTCGGGGTTCTCTCGTTTCCCTTCATTCCGGCGCTGCTCCATACTTGCCTCATGTCGCCCTTCAAAAGCACGCACACTATTCCTCTAGGTTTAAGTCGCTGAACTGGTATGTAAGTCTTATCGCCGGTAGCTCGCCTCTACGTGTCATTCAATGATGAAGACATCATTTTATAACGTAATATTTGAGATACGAGTATGTTGTATCCATCTATACTTTTTTACAAATACTCTGAACAAGATTAGGGCCTATAATGTCTAAAATGGACCACAAAACACAATTTTAGGCGTGAAGAAACTAAACTTTATTGATTGTTGGGGACCGGAAAAAGTTTATACACACGTGTACCGTTCTTTGAAGGCTGTTCCTGAGCATACATCACTCACGTACGCTGACCAGCTTTAGAATGAACTTAAGTCCGTTGAATGTCTGTACAGGACACATAGCTAGTTTTACTATTCCTGGGGACTATTCTGTAACATTTTCAGATCCTTATACGGTTTTTATACAAAGACAGTTACTAGGTAACTATATTTATGACGAGGATTCGTATTCTATACAACTTAAATAGCACCGTGACTCTCTTTCAAAAGTCTCGTGACTCTATGTAAAGACAGGGTGATTGGATATCGTAACAAGAGAAAGTTCTTTTTTGAGTACGGCCTATATATTTAACTCTTTTAGTGCCAAGAGCCTAAATATCGTAATTCATCGCCTGTGCAAAAAAATGCCGGAGGTAGATATATAAGCACTGTATTTTTTAAAAGTATATTTTACAGTTTTTAAAAAAAATTAAAAAAAAATGTTTACAACTGCAAAGGATTAAGGGAACCTTGAATTGCCAGTAGTGTTTTTTCCCCAATTTGATTACTTTGTTTGGTACCAAGCTATTTCAATTTTTAATAAATAATTGCGAATTTATGAAAGATATAATGGTGTTTTTCGCACACGAGGGGCTTAGAATGATGATTGTGTATGTCACTATTATTAATAGATGTATTTTATTCACATTCATCATATTTTAAAAGAAAGTTCTGTTACAATTATTACACTTTTTTACTTATGTTTCGAAGTAAAATTCTAGTAGGCTACTAAAAAGGGCGATCTATTTTATATGTAAAAGCAATTAATCGTTTTTGTGTAAATTACTTTACATGACGTACACCACTATCATTCTAATCCCCTTGTATGTACATCAAAGAAAGCTGGCACTAAAGGGGTTAAGTTGCCTTCTACATCTAGCCTCGTTGGAGATCAAATCTGATTGACATGTGTCTGGGAAGGAGGAATAAATACTTAAATTATTACATATTTAAGGGAAGGTAAAATACATTTCCTAAATTGTATCTCTATGTATATTAACTTTTACTACATAATATGCAAACAACAAATCCAATACAACATGCGTACTGCGATCTCTTGGCCGTAGATACACTAATACTGTGCTGCTATATTTTGTAAGTGCAGTGCACCAATGTTCTTCATAAGACGAGTTGATGTTATAACTTTTAATGAGAGTTCTAAAAATAAACAAACAAAATTTAAATTATTTTAAACAAAAATTATGTGATAATAAACGCGCTGTGAATACTGAGAACAAACAAATTAAAAACATGCATGAAGGTTTTCAACACACAGCCTACAGTGTTGTCAGACATACTGAGATTCTGGTAAAGAGAGTGGTACGATATAAAGACAGTCGCTCTCGAAAGACAGTTAAAGGTGACGATTTGTACCAGATGTGAAGTTAGAGAACAGGCACCCCCCCCCCCCTGATGCTCCCAGGTGTTTATAAGTAACGTATGTAAGGGCTCGCTTTCGACGAGACGTTACGCCCTGCTACAATCTGGCAGCATTGCTCCCGCGATGAACGCGGGCTAAGCCAGGCTCGTCGTTGCGTTGCGAATCCGCACCTCGGAAATGGGCGTGACGGAACGTCAGATGTCGGGTTGTGAGAGTTTGAGGGGAAGAGGGCTCTGACAAAAGACTGGGGGGTTGTCGCACAGTTGGCAGTCGTGGAAACTGTGACAGATGACCTCGCACAAAGCTCCCGCGAAGGTCCGCCCGCCCCACATACTGCCTTGCCGCGCGCCATTGTACATACGCTTGGGGAGCGCGGGAAAAAGGGGGAAACGTTTGGACGCAATTAGACACACGTTCAGGTAGGTCAGGAATTTTTCCCTTACCGGAGAACACGGGAACGTGAACGCCTCGTCTGCGTGGGGTCGTACCGCAAAGACTTTGGAAAACAAGTTCCCGTCAGGTTTCCAAGGACTTATTAACGCATGATTTGTTCAATTTCTGCGTTTTCAAAATTTCACCGCCGCATACCGGCTGTCCGTAAATTGCTGTTTTACTCTCAATCTATTCAACCGACCTAAAATGTTGGGGGATGTGCACCAGGAAAATTAACCTGTGAATTTTCGCAAAAAATATAATAATAACTATAATAATTGTAAAATGTGACGTCAAAGAAAGCAAAATTAACAAGGAAAATTGTTTGTATTTTTAAATATTAACTTACTGGATTTTTTTTCTTTCGTTAATTTAAATTATCTATATTTACTATTACATATGCTGCCAAAGTGTTCAGTTTGGAACTATATCCAGGGATAGTGATAAATAATATTAGCAGATTCATCCCTTTTCATTCGGAACGGAACATTGTCGAATGTGTCAACCTGATGTTCGATAATGGCCTCAACCAACAGGTAGCTATACATTGGTGTGTCAACAATTGACGTAGGTATAAATTCTGTATACTTCAGCAACTGTTAGTGTTCTGTACTGTTTACATGGTACGATGTCTTCCACAATGATAGGCAAAATTAACAGTGTATGGCAGTGAAATGAACGTCTCAGGTTCATTTTATAACCCAAAAATGTCTATCGACATTTAATCAAACATGCACACGACACAAAAGCAGTATTGGAAATACCAAATTTGGAGATTTAGGGTTTTACAAATTTAGGATTGATAGTTTCGAACGACAAATGTCGGCGCTGCATGCGGCAAAGTCAGAAAATAGAGGTTTGATGGAATTTCATTTTTATTTGGTTATTTTTCTCGTATCCCGATTGCTTAGTTATTTACGAAATGTCAGTCCTTAGCACAACTTGCAACGTTCACAAAGTAATCCAAAGGAAGTATGTTTGCCTGCAAAATGTGAACGTGGTTGCGTGCTTGGATTTGTTTGTTCATAACCTAACTAATATGTAGTGATGTAGCAAACCTGGACATGTGTCTGAGTAAGTATTGCTACATATAACAAGTTAGTTTTTGTAGAGTACTGTCGCAACGACTGATTTATTTTAGTTCCGCACTTCCTGCAATGAAAGTGATTTAAGTCCAGCAGTATATCAGCAATTTAGGGCCTATTTTATTTTACCATAACATGCGAAAATTATTTTAAAGATGAGAAGGTATTAAATTGTTTAGATAGTAACGTTGCGATTTTTTTTTTTTTTTTCAGTTTATAATGTTTGTCGTCGATAGTTTTTAGTATCAGTTGAAATAAGGCTTAATGAAACTTAAATAAACACTAGCAAAATAATTTATGGAGCTGTTTGGGGATATAGAGTACTACTGAACGTCGGTAAATTTCAACCCTAAACCTCCAAATTCTTAGGTCCAAAAACTAGTCACGTGGTCGATTTGGCAACCTAATTGGCCGTCCCGCGAAAATGTAGTGCCCTGCTTCAGATTTGTCACAACTTACTGAAGTTAAGTTAAACCGTATATATATATATATATATATATATATATATATATATATATATATATATATATATATAAGGAGCAAACATTCAAAACTAGACATGTCCATCATATCGAGTTGTAGAGGAAAGCGAAAAAAAATACTCATATTTTATAATAGTTACTATTAAAAAAAACATGGCATTTAAAATAGAACATTGATCTAATTTATTTTATATCAAATTATATGTATATATATCTCAAAGTCTACTTATAAATTACATTCAACTCAGTTTCGGATTTTTGGACATTTCTGGTTTTGAATGTTTGCTCCTCATATATGTATATATACGTTGAAATAACTTCAATACGGGGTTTACGATACGTTATTACAGTAGGCCCAGGTCGGTGAAAACTAACAGTCCACATTCCAGAATGAATATCTTAGTGAACAGTGATGATCACGGAACGAAATAATTTCACTATTCTTTAAAAATATCGTATGACTTGAGTACCCGAGGGCCAGATTCAGTTCATGATCCTAGAGGGGGGAGGAGGTTACCTTGGAAAGTAGAAATATTATTGCCCAAAAAAAAAAACTGGGGGTCCGTGTGGTCCACCGAAAAAATTTAGATTTTAAGGTTCATAACTGTGCTGTTTAAGGAGTTAACGATCAAAAAAAAATTGAATATACCACGTTAAGAAATTGTAACATTTTTAAGAATAAATTATGTTTTCAAAGGGAAAACCTTCGTGCTGATATAAAATAATCTGATACATTTTTAATCTTCTGCTTCCACGTGTCTCTATAACACATGCAATAATTTAAATGAATATGAATGACATACTATATAGCACAAAACATTTTGGAATCAGGAAATTAGAATGTTTTTTTCTAAATTACTGAATCAATTAATTTATTATTTATTTAATAAATTACTTGTTGCAACACAAAATCGTGTAACCATATTGTTATGTAAGCGTTGTGCTGTCTTATGAAAAATGTAAGGTAATATTTTTCAGTATTTTATTTGTCATTTATTTAGTTTCAGCAGTCTCGGGAGGGGCCATGGCCCATATGCTTCCCCCTTTTTCCTTTTCCTTCTGGATTCACGCATTATACAGGGCGCCCTAGGCCCGTGCTTGACCTATAGGATGACGTTGCAAGAGGCCCTCCAATGGAGAGGCACCGGAATAATGGGAAATCCCAGTATCGTCGTCAAGCACAATTCCCACGTGCGAAAATCCTGGGGCCGACCCCGTCGGGAATCGATTCCGGTTCGTCTTGGTGGGAGGCGAGTGCTGTAGCTACTCCGCCACGGCGGCCCTGCTCGTTTAGTAAAATCACGAGCCATGCGTCTAATTTTGCTGTGGAGTTGGATACAGATCAGCAACTTTTTTACTTTGATGAATCATGCCTTATAAAAAAAATGTGTAATGGGAAAATATATCTCGAAAGGGAATGTTAGTAGAAAAAGAAAATAATGTATTATTGGATTACCAATTGGTCATAAGCAGTATATCCTACCACTCTTGAAGATATTTTACTTAAGAAAATTTTATTGATTATAAATTTATAATAGTTATTTTATTATATATTATTTAATGCCTTTATTTAAAATGGCGAAGTTAAGGCATTTAGCCTTCTTTTACACTTAACAATTATCACATAAATACAGAAATACAGAACACAATACTTTACAATATATAAAATTAAACACGTAGTATTAACAATGCATATAAAATATAATCTGTGTGTGGATTACGATAGCACATAAGACGCTACAGTAATAAAAAAAGAAAAATATGAAAACCGTATTATGTAACACGATACGTCATATGAAATTATTGAAACCTAATACTTTGTTTGACCGATGTAACATTCAATAAGTCAGTACAAAAACAAATCAGAATAAAAATCTATTAATTTAGCTGTAATGACTCTGCTGTTATATAGAGAACAGGCGCGAAAATGCAATATGAAAGGAGAAATTGAATATTACTTGAACCTGTATAGATCTACACAAAGTTAGAACTTTATTAAGTCCAAAAGTATATATATCGACTGTGAATAAATGTGTTCAGTGGACACCCCGTGCGCCTAACAATATATGCATTTTTAAAACTAAGTCTAATATCAAGGCAATGACAACATAACGAAGTTTATGCATATCAGAAAATCAAGATTTTGAATTTCGCTGTAGTGTTATAAAGCTCTCGCCGCTTGCAACACGTCTTATGCTGCAATTATGCTAAACGGTTGTTGTTCGCCGTATTGTTACAGAAGCGAACTAGATAAGCTTTTTCATTGTTGGTGCCGTAACAGCTCTTAGGAAGCACAGTAAGTGAGAGATTTCGATCAGCGCTAAACATCGAGGTCTTTAGCTGGTGTGGGGTGACGTGACGTGGGGTGAGTATGGAGCGGCGCCGGAATGAAAGAGCGGGGAAAAACCGGAGATCTCCTGGAAAACCCTCCGACCAACGGCATCGTTCGGCACGATTCCCACATGTGAAAATCCGGGGACCGACCCTGCAGGGAATCGAACCCAGATCGTCTTAGTAGGAGGCGAATGGTCTGATCATTCGGCCATCATTCGGCCGTAGGTAGCACAGGAAAGTAAACAGTCACTTGTATTCGAGTAATAGGTTTATAAAACTACTTGTAATACTTGAGACACCATGGTTAGACGTTATGCTTATTAAATATTAAAAATAGTAACCGTAACGATTCGAGACTCAACATCAAATAATAACTATTTCTATCAGAAGCGACACACGAGAGTTTTTTAATTGTTACTGCACCAACTCCCGAGGAATGCAGGCATGAAAACAAAGGCATGTTGTATTTGAGACATCGGTTTAAAAATCGCTTATAAAAACGTGTGTTTTCCTGGATATACGATATTGCTGACGAATGTTCCTGATACGTAGGAAACTCATGGGTACAGAAACTGACTAATCACGAAACACGTGAAAAATACTAAGTTGATGAGGAGTTGCGTATCCGGCCGATTACAGATGATGCTGCAGCATCAAATAAAGGTTACCGTATTATTGTAACATCATCGAAGTCACAGGATACTAAATTTCGAATCGATCAGACAAGAAGAAATTGCTCACATTCCTTCAACAACTAGAAAAAAATTTTCTTGAATCACAGCTAAGAACACTTTTGATCAAGTTACCTTTAAAAAAAAAAAAAACTAAATCAAAATCGGTTTATACGTTTACGAGATACGATGCCACAGACAGACACGCAGATACACACGTTAAATTACAACAACACCCATCTTTTTGCGTCGGGAATTAAAAATGAGCAACAAAGAATACACGTCACACGAGCAGCGAGTTGTGGGTTGGTTTTGTAGACGTTAGGAGGTTTGATATGGGAGAGGGAGTAGCCTACTGCTGGCTGCGACACATTCTGATCCATTAAGAAGTAATATTTCACTCGCCGGCTGTGTGCGTTCAGAAACATCTGCTGTGTATGCCTTGCATGTGTGGCACTCACACCAGTAACAGACTCTAGTTGAATTTCTCTGGTCTTAGTTATATGTGTAAAACAGAACACATCAAGCTTCTGCTGTTAAGAAATTGATTATTCTTACTTTTTCCACATTTCACCAACAACTTGCATTTTGTAATTTTACAATGTAATATTAATGTTACAAAATGGAAATGACTCGGTTTTGAAGTATTCAAATTATTATTAGTTATTCACCTCGTAACCTCTTTCAATTATATTTTATTTTTTAAAGTAGAAATTTGTTAATATTTATCAGTTATGATACCTTCCCAGTTCAGTCATGTCATAATGTATATTTTCAACTTGCATGTGCGTCACGAATAACAACAGTTTGCTGCGAAACAAAAATTAAATTATAAACCACTGTTAACCATCGACGTAGTCGATTAAACATTAAATATTCTCGAATGTAGTAGTTATTTGTGTTACTATACAAGTTGAGGCAAATGTTTAACATTAAAAGGAGGAAGGTCTCCCATTTCTCTCTCCCCCCTTCCCCCATGTTTTGCAATTATTCTCTAAGGACCTGATTTCAAGTAGCAACTGATGCTAACGGTCTCCAAAGTTGACTTATTAAGAGTTATCTTTAATATGTATGTAGTGGGAAATAAGTAGGTTTAAATAGATTCTGTAAACGCCTAGGTTGTAATCTAGTTAGGCAGAGGACATAAGTTCATTCTTCATGTTGGGATAACAATGGCGTGAAAGAAGCGACGCTAATTCCCACGAAGCGAATAGTAAATGTCAGCCAATCACTACCGGGATTTCTGTGACGTCAGCACGTCCGCCTCGGCGTTGATTGGTTGATATCTTTTTTATTCACGTAATGGGCATTCGCGTCGCGTCTATCACGTCATTGTGATTACACCATAACAACTTAGGACTGTTAGACGGTAATAAATTGCCTTCTGTGAGGTTTTACCGAAACGTCTACTTGTTTGTTAGTCTACTTTCCGAGAAAAAATAGGCTTATGATATGGAGAACACCCACAATAACATTAAGAGATTAGACACGAGAAAGTAAGCAACAAAAATATTAAGAAACAAACCAAGGGAACCAGAAATGGCTGTAGACAACAAACGTACAAGTAATTCCGAAATAGGAATGTGGTCGTTAAAAAAAAAAAAAAAAAAAAAAAAAAAAAAAAAAAAAAAAAAAAAAAAAAAAAAAAAAAAAAAAAAAAAAAAAAAAAAAAAAAAAAAAAAAAAAAAAAAAAAAAAAAAAAAAAAAAAAAAAAAAAAAAAAAAAACGAAAAAGGAAAGTCAAAACAGACAAGAACCAAAGAAGTTTCGTGAAAATTGTGACAATGATGGGGAAAAAAAAAACATCGCGGAAAATAAACTTCTTGAAACGGGAAACGAATCCGTTCATACTCTTACGCGAGTCCACTCATAAAATCAAATATGAACGTGAAGGATGACATACTCATATGAAGTATTGAAGAAACGAAACAATTACTATTCGAAAAACAAACAATCGGATTCTTTCAGCACTTGGCTAAAAATCCTTTACGACCAATTAAAGTTTAAATACGAAATTTTAACTAGCCTTGCAGTGTTGACGCATCACTTTCAATATTACCTCAAGACGACAATTAGCCTATGTCGTTTATTCGTGACATTAACGCAAATTCTATAAACAATTTTGCTGTGAATAAATAGGGTAAAAGTTATATCAGTTACTTCCTCTTAAAAGAAAAATCTGAAAGTTACGATTGTGTTGTAGAGTTTTGTACTTCTACTGACTAGTGGATGTAATAATTTCACCAGAAATACATCTGAATATCAGTTCATAATTCACACAGAACGCTTGGCACGGGATAATAGAGACAGACAAAAAAAAAGAGAGAGAGACAGATAGATGAAGCTGTACATTCGCGTGAGTCGGACTAGGTTTGAATGAAATTAAGAATAATCTATTGATGGTTAATTGTAAAGTTGTATAGTAAGAAATGTAAAGTGTTACGTGCCTGACGAATGTTAAAAAAAACTCGTATTGTAGTGTATGAATGCTAGATAATTTTAAATACTAAACGACGGGACTATGAACGGGCGGAAAATAAGTGCTACACGTTGTACTTAAAACATTTTATCAGATTTGTGAATAAGTTAGTAAATTTAAATCATCTCATTAATTACATTTAACAAGTCTTTCATTCCGATCACGCCTTGCAATGACCAGGGTATAATCTTGTTAAGAATATTTAGTTATCGTTTAGTCGGCCTACAGTAAAATTAAACTGTATTTCTGAGCACAAAAACTGCCTGAAGTTAATGGAAAAGGGAACAACTTCCAAACTGTGAATCAGTCTTAATGATATTCTGAATTTACCGTATAGCAGAATCAGAGTGACGCTGTACCAAAACTGCGTCTGTCGCTGTAGCGACATTTCCATTTACTCTTGACAAATAATTAATGTATTTTTAGTCTTTGTTGACAAATGGGCCGAAAATATATTTTGCGGGCATCCACTCCACTCAGGCAAAAAACCGTCTGAACAGGTGAAAGCTTTTCAGTGTGCCTGCTGATCCCATCTCCTGACCGTCGAATGGCCACTATGTTGTGTTTACCTTCCACGTTTTTTCCCCTCTTTCTATCTTCCTTCTTCAGGGGTTGCAGAGCTCGCGAAAAATAAACGTCGAGAAAAGAGGAGTGGTGTATGAAGTTACAGCACACTCGACAATATAGATGTACAAAAATTACAAATAAACATGGTGTTTCTTAACTTATAGGACAAACTTTGGGAGGCGAATCTTTATGAAAAATGAAGTGAAGATGCACAATTAAATTTTTGCCTCACGCCGTTCGTAAGGCAGAAATTCACCGTTGAAAAAATTGGTTTTATGATTGCATTTGGCAAGATATTGCAAACGACGTGGAGTAGGGCACAATGATTAGTGTTACTGAGATCTTCAACCCGTAAGAAACCGCTCGTTAAAAATGTTACCCTTCATGGAAATAACAGGGGTGGTTACCCTCTTCTTGACTAGACATTTTGTGGCGTTGGGTTTTGCGAACATTTCACGTTGCCGTTATGAGTCTGATACCTTGTCAAAAAACCATCTTAAAATTCTATTTTCAAAGGAGAATTTTTCCCTTACGAATTGCGCTAGGCAAAAAAAAAAAAAAAGTGTAATTACACCTCGTTTTCGATAAGGAATTACCTCCATAGGTTATGGAACATCCTATAATTTGTATGAATGCTGAAATACATGGTTTAAGCTTCTCAACACAGTAACTGGATTATTTTATTATTCGCTTTTTTATATCCTAAGAAGAAAAATATGTGAAATTTTATGTTATTGATGGTTTTTAATTATCCTTCTGCTACGGTTCACACACGAAATGTTCACTTTTCTGAAATGATCAAGATGCAATTAATTATGAAACATTTCTAGAGTAAAAACATGCGATGTCAGTAGTCTAGCGTAAAATAAATTGAGGTAAATATTACGGATAACTTCTGTTCTTATACCGGCCAAACTATTGATTTTGAAGGCATACTTATTGGTGAAATCGTAATAAGAATTGTATGGAAGTAGTTGTTCGCAATGAAAATTGTAATTAATTTACTTTGAAATTATTCGGTTTTTCGTTATGTTAGTTTAGGTTATTTTACCCTTACGTTTTCCATTTGGTAAACTTAAAGGTAAAATAACCTACCCAAGTGTAACTGAACATAACGCAAAACGGAAAATTAAAAGTTAGTCAATCAGAATTTTATTTACGTACGACACGTTCTAACGTGTATAGAAACACATTTCGTTTGTAAACTATCCCTTTAAAAGCAATAGCTTGGCCGGCATAGGATGAGTGGCTATTGTTAATATTTACATAAATGGAACATCGTCTATAATAGCCTAACAGTTTCCACTTTTCTTATTATGAGCTAAAAATTTAAAATAAGTCAATAAGATTGGTAGAGCCAAGGCTAATGATATAATTTATGACACTCTCTTTGGCTATGCTGCGTCTTTTTCCGTCGCACAAGACAGTACGTGCTATTCTTCTCTGCCGCGCAACGTTCGCTTGTTCGAATATTCAACATTTAAAACGCCGGCAACTGTTATTCTTGATCGATTTTATTAAGGGCGCGGTTCACATCAGTTCTCAACGTCTTTTTTTTTATTTTTATATTTGTACCAGATATTTTTTTTTCTTATTTTAGACATTAATTGTAATTAAATCTTCCTCTTTGAAAATGTATGTATCTCTTATAGTTTTTGCGTAATGAGTCGTAAACGTCAAAATTTGCACTTACGGTTTTATGAACGCCACTAAAACCAACCTACATACCAAACTGAAATAATGCACAGTGTATAACAATGTTGTAGGCTATGATTTGACATACATAAAAACAATAAATACAATATTTTTGTATTTTATAAAACATGCTGAATTTCGAAATGAAGATTTAAAAATTTCAAAACATTTTCCCCGGATTTTTGCTGGTAGGAATCGTGCCGGTTGATGCCGCTTGCCGGCTGCTTTTCTCGGGGATCTGCCATTTCTCCCACCTCTTCATTCCGGCACTGCTCTATATTCACATCTCGCCAGTGCTAAAGTTTAGGAGGGTAACATTAGCCAAATTGGGTTATTTTATTTTTCAGTTTTTACAGATCCTGAGAAGAAAAGTGCAACATTGCGCGACAGTACGAGCATCGCAGTTGAACTTTTAATGTATATGTTGGCCACAATCAGTCCAGCAAATGAAGAATGTAAAGTCAATGTACTGACTGCTAGATAAATAGCATACATATCAATTCACATGTTTATACCTGAGAAGCGGGTTATAGTAACCACAAAAATATAGGAAAAATAACTTTCTGTTGGGCCTTCAATTCTTATTCTCGATTAATACTGAATTCGTTTGGTAAAAGAATACGCGAATGAATTTAAAAAATAACATTAACTACACTAATTTAAATGAGGTATTATGGTTGATAAAAATACTTTTAATTTGATAAAATGATGGGCGAAGCATTAGTCTGGATCTTACGCTAGTGATCGTCGTCAGCTAACAGCAGCTTATAGGTGGTTCAGGATAAATTGAGCACTTTTAAAAACCGTAGTATTGTTTTTTTATTTAGATAATTAATACTTTCTTGCCACTTTGTTTATAGAAAATAGTAAGTAAGTGTTTAGATTACACTGTAATCGAAAATTAAAGTTTGACGTCATACATACATATTACTGTTTCAACTATTATTGTAGACATTGTGGTCTTCAAAAGTGGTCACTTTACCGTAAACCAACTCTTATCCTCCTAAGCCATTCTCGTGACTAGCTGGACTTAAAACTCCGGTTACGGTTTTGCAACGGCATATTAAGGGTGTTCAAGTGGCTAAAAATCGTAATTTTATGTTTGAATGAAATAATGTCAGTTTTATAGACGTTATTTTTAAAAATTACATAATAATTTGTAATGGGTTGTCGTATACAACAAGCCGTAGCTCGTGACATGTTGATTTGTGAATTATTTAATTTCATTTTGTTTCATGGTTTCCGCGATTTGTATGAAGTAAAAACATGCAAATTTTGACTTTGAAATGCTATTATGAGAAAACTAGCTGAGGAATTTTTTTTTCTAAGAGGAATATGTACTCCAGAGTAACGCGTACAAAACTAACACTATTTCAAGCAATTAAACACATTACAGTTTTTCGCCATAACATTTACACAAGTTGTATTATCAAAATTTTATCTTTGACAAGACATAGTATACTGCTTAGTTTAAATAATAATGGAATCTTAAATTAATTTTTCATGCAGAATCATCGCAAGGGAATCATAAGTAAACTTTCAAGAATGATTACAAGTCCAATATGTGATGAAGATATAACACTATTTTGATTAAGTTTGGTCAACAAAACATGAGCAATTTCGAATCTCCACAAACAAATAAATTCTAAATATATTTTATACCTCAACATTACCACATTTAACTAAAATATTTAAAACCAGAAGTTATTGCAGAAAATCGGTAAATTAAGTTTAGCATCTACCTCCCCACATTAAGAGGGCGTGGTACATAATTCAACGCTAAAAACATTAATCTATAACTGTAAGTTTCTTGAAGTCAATTTGCGCAAACGTTTTAAACAAAATTGTTTCCAGTGTTACGAACTTCTGAGGCACAATCTCTGACGCCGGAACCTCGTGCATTTAACTGCGGCGCAAGAGATCACGCGTAACGAATTAGTAATTCTGGATAAATATTTACTCATAAAGTTGGCAAATACCATTATCTAGGATTGTCATTGAGTATATTTATACATATTGGTTTCGAATAAAGCGTAGGAATCAATTGACTTTTTTTTAGCGCTTATTTATCTACCACGCACTCTTAAGGTGATATTTTGTTCTAACCACCCTATCCTCGTGATTTGTTATTACCGCGCCCTGAGTGTCCTTACTTCATTGCCAGATTGTGTTCTAGAGGGTCGGGGGGAGTCGCGGGGGCAGTTGAGTTGGTGTGACGGGTTCGGGTCGGGACGACGTGTCTAAACACTGCGACCAAGTTCCCCCGGTGGTCAACAAATAGCCCTGGTACACGGGTCTGCTTTTTGCCCTGCCGGTCATGGTGAGGGCGGGAGGAGTGATGACGCCAGGGTTGTGGCCGTGGCGCCCTCCAGGGGGCAGATGGAACTGTCACTCAAACAATCCACTCCTCACTTACCCCCTCCCCCTCCAATTCACTACATAACCAACCACGCACATACACTCGGTCCGGCCAGTGCACGCGCTATAGAGGGTAAATGCGTCACCGAGGTACCGCTGCTTGTTCTGTTTCCGAGGGATGGTAAAAAAAAGCAAGGGCGGATTTGCCGTTGGAATGCCAATTAGACCGCGTAATTAAGCGGCAAGAACCCGTTGGTAAGAGCTCAAAACAAGAGCACTGTTTACCCCAGAACTCGGGCGAAGCAAGGATTGAGAATTACATATTATGTTTAATTAGTTATGACTTGGCGAAGCTACATATATGCCGCCACTGACTTTTTTGGTCATCTTGGTGTGGCCCACATTTGCTATACGATCTTTCAGAGGGCTATACATCGGATGTAATTTTCCGCGTTTGATGCGCGGAGACAACGAAGCGATAAGGTTCATCTTTCCACACTCGACAGTAACAGAATCGCCTCTATTCTCTGCACTTTGAACTGGCGTGCAGTGTTTTCCTACCACTCTTTTTTATGCCTATGGGACTCAGGGGCATCATTTAGGTAGCGGCAAGGGGGGGGGGGGTTGCCCCTCGATCTAGAATTTTAGGTGTATAAAATTTATTTTTTGTATTTTGTTATTTAAATAATGCTAAGTTAAGCACATAAATCTGAAGTTTTATTATTATAGTTTCTAATTTATACATGCTTACTTAACAACACCGATGCAACAAGGTCACTGTCGCCGAAAAAAAAATTCTTATATCCCCCCCCCCCTCCCAAGAAAAACTTGAAATGTAGCCCCTGCTGGGACTTAAAGCAGCGACCCTACAATTTTATTTGTAGAAAGTTTGTGGTAAAGTCCAGCGCCTGCTTCCAACATTGTGTTTTACGAATCCGTGTGGTATTTTCTATTTACAGCTGTAAGAAAAGCTGTTTTTTAGCCATTTTGAACGGCCCCGAAACACGTTTATAATAAGAATTTTGCCTTTTAAAATGATAGTAGCCTAGTTTTAACCGTGTTTTCTTTTCGTAGATAAATGTATTATGAATAAGTTTAGCTGTTTCGCGTACAACACACAACACCGTTCATGCGTCAGGTGCATACGCCTCCCCATATGCATTTTATGTAACCTTAGGTATGTGAAACAATAAATAAAAAAAACTACATTGCATTTGAATCTCTAGCCAAGTCTCTGAGAAAGGCAATACCCTGAAGAGTCTTCCAACACTAATGACCGCAATCGTGAGGTCAACCCCATCTAACTATATTCGACCTATTTTATTTTTTTATTTCAAGTAATTTGATGGAAAAACTTGTCAGTACCGTAAAACTGAGTCAACATTGGCCCTGGAGCCGGGGGGGGGGGGATAGTTCACATAAACATGTTGCGTGAAGGTGACTTGTATTATGCATATCTTTGAAAAGCAATACAAAATACTTACATGTTACACACGCATTGGTAGGACCATACCACCGCCTCGTTTTTCTCGAAGTTGTACACCACAATAGTGGCTGTGCAAATACGATCATTGTAATCATTCACAATATATTTCTTATTGTCTGTTAGATTTAATTTTTGATCGGTAAAACGTCGCTTTGTAAGGGCGGATATCTCCCTTACAAGTTACTGCACGATATTTATCGTATGTAATGTTTTCTAACCAAATTTGGATAGAGCAATTGAGCACTTCCAAACACAATGTACGCAGTATTGCCTATGCTCTCCTGGTACTCTATCGCTTCAGCCAGTGCTTCGCGTGCATTTTTCACAAAAACTATGAGCCCTAGAGAGTTGCAATAAGATGACCATTTTTATTACAAAGCTCGCATTACTCAATAAAACATCGTCAAATGTTCCACTATCCCGATGGCACAAACGTTTAGTCTACTTAGAAGGTGGTCACCCCTGTTCTTTTAGTAATGGCTGAAGGTATCAACCAGCATTTTATGTGGGTTTGAAGACTATTATAACACATTACAACAATGTTCAGAGTATTGTCGTTTTACATAATTCTGTTTCCGATATTTAAAATAAATACGGTTTTTAAATTCGATATTCTGCGACTCATTACTCCCACAATGTTACACTTAGGTACAAAGTGTCCTACATATGACCTACGTTATTTTCCATAAGGAATCACCGCCCTGCATTTGTACCTGTATAGTAAATTCGTGCGCCAACCCACTCGTTACGTGCATACTTCATTTACAAGTTTCAAACTATTGAAATAAGAAGAGAGGGAATAAATTGACTATACCCTGCGGATTAGAACAATTGTATCGCAAAATTTATTGTTTTTCGTACATTTTTGTGAATATTTATGTGCCGTTAGTTTGTGGCAAGGCACTCTTGAAAAGTACTGCAGTGTAACTAACACATCTCCCTTATGATGTTTCACAAATACTTTTACACGTCCATACAAACATTGGTACGGAAATCCTTAGCTTTAGAATTATTAATGCAAGTTTTGTTCACTGTGTTACAAGGTAAATTATGCTACGGAAATAAGTATACTGATGCCCTCATTTGTATCCTCAATGGCGGAGGTGGGAGTATTTGACAGCATGCAACAGTGCATTATCTGACATGTGCAAGGAGGCAACTGAATGTCCATTCGAACATTTACTGTGAGTTTCTGACAGTTTCACCAATGCTAATATCAGAAACTCTCAGTAAATGAAACTAAGGATTTCGTAACCTATGCTAAATGTTCTTCTTCTCTTGTTTTGGAGGGAGGAACCTGCCCTCCAAGTTTGTAAAAGTATTTATGAAACAACCTGTACTGTCGATCTGAACAAAAATTCATATACGTAATGTACTATTTTATTACTGATTTATACGGAGAGTGAAATTGCGATAACAGTGCTTTGAAAGACTGCTTTATTGGATTATAATAGAGTAATACTGTAAAGTACAAATTAGCACGAAACGAGTTTATTATGTCGATGGCTCAGTCCAAAAGTGAAACAACTCAAAATTCTTAGTTTTAGAGTAAAGGGCATACAGAGATATTTCCGTTTCGCAGAAAAATCTGTTAATTAACATATTTGGTTGCTGTTAATTTGAAGGAATAGTACAGAGGCAAATATTTAAGGTGTTTAAAATATTTATTGTCTGCCTTTGCTGAAATTATCACACTTCTATGGGACTTCAAATGGCGGCCCTGAAATTATATTTGTGGAATGTATGTGGTAATTTCCAATGCATATGTGTTGTTTTTTATGAATCGGGGAAGGGGGATATTACTATTATTACAGCAGTCTAAAAAAAAAGTTTTAAACCTTTTTGAGGAGCCGAAATATCATGTTTGTAGTAAGCGTGCTGAATTTTCAAATTATGCTAACATAGTTTCAACTTTGTGTTCATTTCGTCCGTGAATAAACGTGTTGGCTCCGTCAAGTGGGGATACTTTGACTGCTGTGGTAACTCCTAACGACATAAAATATTTATTTTGGTGCCACTTGGTGAAGAAATGGCAAACTTTATCTGGATGGGTCAAACTTATGGGTTTAAATATATAACCATAACTACTTATTTCTTCATTAAATGGGCCCATAACATATACTTTCCCTAAGTCGGTCGAAGTTACCCCTGCAGTCAAAGAATACCCACTTGGCGGTAATAAGTTTAGCTGTTTCGCGTGAAAAACAAAAGTGGCACGTTAAAAGTAGTCCTCGCCTAGCGCATAGATTACTCTTTTTTTTACGCGAAACCGCTTAACTAATCCATATTAAGTTTATCTACGAAACAACCACACAGTTTAAACCATGCTTTCATTTTTCCAAAAATTCAGCGCGCTTGTTAGAAACATGATTTTCGGGCCTCTCAAAATTGCTAAAAACTTCTTTTAAAGACTTATTTAACTCCGAAAATACCATTCGAATTCATAAACTGCAAAGCAAGAGGCAAAATCCAAAAAATTACATTTTAAGGTCTCCGCTTGATGTCCCATAGGAAAAAGACTACAAGGAAAACCTTGCGCGCTGTTCCCACCCGACAGTAATAGAAATTACCACCTGTGAAGACTCCTCTTAAAACATTGTTCGTAAACAAGGTACTGTACATATCGCATGCCTCTTGAGATATTATAAATCCGGGCCGTGAGAGGGGAGGGGGCGATAGGTTAACGGAGCCGAAAGCAGTGCTTACGTATACACTATTGTGGCTTTCTCCAGCCGAGCTCGCATAACAATTACCAGCAGCCAGTTTCTTTTTCTCCCGACTCTCAAAGCAGTCTCCCGTGCGCTTAGGAGGAGTTATTTATTACGGAGCAGTGCTCGAAGAACTGTTTGTTAATCCACGCATGCGCCCTGTAAGTAGGAGGATATCGGTCTTGTTTATCAGCCTCGGTGGTGGTTGTTGGGCCGTGAGGGACAGGTCATTGTGAAGAGAGCAGGATAGAGAGAGAGGGAGAGGTGGTGTTATTGATAGCGGCTGGACCACGATGGCTCCTGATGGAATACCGATAATCTGTAATTAGAGAAAGGCGTACAAACAAGTCGCGGCAGTCTAGCCCGGCGTCAGGGGGTCCAGCTCTCATTTTAGATGACACTGGATACGGCGCAATAATTACCTACAGAGTCTCGGAGCCCCGCAGCCGTGTACAGCGCCGCCCAAAATTACCTGCCCCATACACGGCGCAGTTGCAGTCTGTGACGTAACATCTGTCAGGCCTCTGGCACAATTGCCAACTGCAGTTAGTGTCGTGGTTCATGGTCTATCATTTATTTCAAACAATTGCAAATAATTCGAATATTTTTCAACCAAATGCTTTGAAAAAATTTCAGACTGTGTGCAATCATACAATGCACAATTTTGCCAGAGTTTTTTTTTTAAATAATGTACCGTTTGCTAGCAAAACATTATTTTGCATCATTCTGGCTTATTTTGACAACAAATTATGTGATACTTCAGGGACAAAAATCTAAAAATCCATTTGGTGTATTGCAACAGAAAAATTCAGATACAAGCGATAATATAAAAGTGTTAAAACTGTAAGAAAAAAATTTTGATATGTGTATTAATTGGCGTTAAAAATTTGTTTTTTAAAAACCCTGCAAAACTAAAGAGCGAAGCCATAACGAAGGGCTGTGTGGATTCTCCAAAGAGTATGAAAGTAATAGATGAGCGTACGATGCTGTTGGATGGTCTGAAAAGGGCGCGCATTGTTCTGCGCATGCGCGAGTCTCGTAGTAGTATTGTTTTTTCATTTGGAACATAGCTTTTTAAAAATGTTTTGAACTAATTGTAACATGGGCCAGGGAAAAGAGGAGAAAGTAGACTTGCCCGAAACGGATGCGCAGAGAGGAATTAACAGCCAACTGAAATAACTACAGTTTGTAGAGTCCACGGCCGCTTTTAATAGTTGGTGTGTGAAGCGTGGATAGATAACACAGATATTTGTGTATCATATGGTTAAAAATAATCTGCGATTGAAATAATTTATGTTGATAATATGCTTCGGATACGAAATTCACTGTTACACTTTGTGTTTGAAGGAATCAGAAATAAAGTGATACATAATAATGGCTTTATGTTAGCATATTATACATAACCTAGTCCTATATTACAATTTGATTGGTTAGTTGTAATTGGAAGTTCAATTATTGAACCTAAGTACGACAATAACCACCGCAAATGAGAGTTCAAATGCCTTCGTGACGAACAACAACAATGAAACGTAAACTGCAACCACCAACAAGCAGTCATCCAATCCCGAATTTGATTCCTGTCCTTCAACTGTCGCCAGCGCCAAGCACCAACAATCAATTGTGCCAGAAGCCTCAGTCGTCCATCACATGCCACTTGAGAGCCGTGTCGTAAGCAATGATAATGATTTATATGTTCATTTATATTCTATGTGGCTCAGTCATTCCTAATGATATAGCAATCGAACAGAAATCATTTTCTTCATTGAGAAGAATAGATAATTTATACGTGAAGAAATGTAGAAAAACATGAAGTAATGTTTTTGAGTATTTTTATGATGGCTATACTAATTTGGTCACATATTTCAAAGTGTTAAAATTAAAAAAAAAAACTAAAAGAACCCACGCTAATTTTGGCCTCGCCGAGATAAAAAAAAATCAGCGGTGGCAATGTGGCGCATATATTAAAGTTCGACAGGTACTGAGCTACATAAAATTTACAATGTGTGTATCTATCCTCGCTCTCGCCAGGACTATGCAGCGGACAAGAACCTTAAATAATAGACGCCTAATGATTGATTAGTTACAAGATTGCAGCAGGTTGACCCGTTTAGACCAAAGTTTTTGGGAATGTTAGTTTTAAGAGTTATTCTATCACACAAGGTTAAGTGAGGACAGTTTTTAGTTCCATATTTCTAAGAGGCGTTGTTAGTTTTATAGACGTTAATAATCACTACAACATAGTGTTAAATTTTTTTAGTTTAAAGAGTATTCACATAAGGAGATTAAAATTAAAATTGGTCATGTTATGGTGCTCTAACCATGAAGTGAAACGGGAAATTATGTGTCACAACAATTAACAATTTCACCCTCAACTGACATAGAACTTTAGAACTGTCCGACGGTATCACAAAATGAAGAGATAAAAATCATACACGACCTCACCTATCAAGTCAATTTAAAAGTTGAATTTCTATTTAAATATGTTTAGGGCAACATATCTGTCTTTTGAAAATAAACGTCCTCCATAAATGTTCAACAATTTAAACCAATACAACAAAAAATTATACATCTAACATATTCACTTCGAAACTATTCACTTTAATTAAAAACAACAGATGCCAAAAATCCCTAACTCCGACTACAAGACCAATGCATGTATAAGCCGAACAAGAAAATTCTGCCATTTAAACCCAGTATTGCATTTTTAAACAAATGACATGAAAAATATAACAGGCTTCAAAATATCGACCAACATCTAAGATCATAATTTACAAACATATCAAACATTTAAGTCCTTAATCCTGAAACAATTTACGAATAGCTCCGTTCGGGTATAGTAACGCATTTGGCAATGACCAACAACCGGTTCACGACGACTAAGTGATTTCTCTAGCTAATAATATTTATGTATCTTAAGCGTAGTACACATGGTTGCCGGGTTTCGAACAAGAAGGTGTACAACTTCTAGTTCAGTACGACTTGCTTCTGGTCGACTTGTATACAAGTAGCGTGCATGCAAGGTATTGCACTCTAGCTAGAATCATTTAGCGGCGGTTCTAATTGTCATGCACTTTCCTGTGCAAGTAGTTTATGTTTTATTTGCAATATTTTCGTACGTACAGTAATTTAACCTGATGATGCTTTTTTTTATGTAGAATACAAACTAAAGCCTTGCATAGTCGCAACAAATTTATTTATCTGTTTATATCCTGTATGTAGCAGACAAATTCCACATAGTTGTTTTTAATGATGATGATGAAATATTTTAAAAAATTAAAAGGGACCCCATATTTCTTTTTTTTTTTTACATGCAAGTACTCAAATCTGTAGTACCGCCTTTATCCCGAATTACCTTTCTTTTTATAACTGTGTGTACGGTACGTTCATGGAGCTTACAGTATATATAAGGGGATGTAAATCTTCTTGGCCGCAGTCACACTGGCTGCAGAACTACTTCATTTCATGTTCAGTTTTATGGAACGGTTTCACGAGCAACGAACGAGTTCAGATCGCAGTCTCTTCTAGTTCAAAGTAAACTGGTTTCAGATGTAGTTTCGAACGACTCTTCTCTCCTATTGGCTGCTTGGAGTAACAATCTATGTAACAAATATGGCTTCTTTTTGGTCCATTTTGCACTCGTTAAATTAGGCCTATATTAACTTTTAGGTGTAAAATATTTATCTCTACAGCACGGACACAGCATCAATGCAGTTATATGCAATATGATAATTAAAAAGTCACGAATGTTTGAGTGTAGATGTGACAATAATCAAATATGGAACATTTCAGGTTCCAAGATTGTTTAGGTGAGAAAGTTCATTGAGTTTATTCGGTTTAGTCGTGTAACCTCGTAAACATGTCAAGCTTTAAACACGGTCAAACATGGCTGCCGAATGTATTTAACTAGACAAGTTTAAGACCTCAAGTATTTACTTTCGTGTTCATGATAGATAACCGTGTGTGCGATGCAGACTTTTCGTTCCTCTGGTTTGAAAACTGCTTGAGACCACATCTATGAACGACATTTCACCCGTTGCCCATTGCGTGGACCAATGACAAAACACCGACAGTGTGAAATGTTCAGGTAAACCATGGTTCGCAGTTCATTCACCAGGCGCGCTGGATCAGACCGGATTACGGTTTTAGTCAACATCGGCGAATGCGGCCAAATACTTAAAATACTAAAGAGACCAAAACCGGACAGCTATATTAATAACAAACATAAGTGTGCGCAAAATAACCTAGAGGCACATAACGGAATTTTTCAATGAATTAGTGTTATTAAGTTTCTGTTATCGTAAAGTTTCATTTGTTAATATATTTGGAGAACTCCTGTTCTTTATTCAGTAATTTATTTTCGTTCGTGGCAATGGAAACTGGTTATTAGTCAAAGAAAGGCTATGTTTCTCCACATTGTTATGTAGAAAGCACCAATCTGATATAAGTAAAATGTAGTGTGCTGTTGTATGTTGGCTTGAGGTGGAAACACAGTTTTGTATCAGAATCGCACGAGCTCTCTGGTATTGGTTTATAGTGTATTTGGTTTCCTAGTCCAAAACGGGACGAACAGCCTTCATATATTTATAAATCGTGTCTACAAATGTATGTTTGCCCACTGGGAAATATGCCGGTGAAGTCTCGTTGACCTTACGTTAGTAGACAGCGGTGAAGATGATGTACCGGGCCTGCGGAACTGGTTTAACATACTCTCAACTAAAACCTACGTATTTGAAAGAAAATAATTTGTGGCGGAATCTCAAGGCGTAACTTGAAGGACGTCACAGAAGCCTCAACGCTAATTGACTGACAAACCTTTGTTATTGGCGTCGCTTCTGTCGCGCCATTGTGATTCCAACATTACACATACATTTGATGTCGCGGACTATTCACAAAACTTATTGAGAGGGAAAAATATTTAATGTTGTTAAAAGTGTGAAAATTAAACAATTGATCACTGAAATTCAGCAATTTTTTAAAATACAAATAAATGATAGTTTGCGATTTAATAATTATACGGTTACGATAAGCCATGGCATCTCATTTCAATGCAAACATAGCTGTATGTATTGTCTCATGCAAATGTTGAGTATAATATGTCGTTATGGGAATAGGTCTGTTATTATGACTAGAAATTTTTTTAAGAGGATAATTTATAATCTAGTAATGTCTACAAAAATTAAGACTGTCTCTTATAAATATAAAATTATGAATGTTTCAAGTGTTCATAAAAATCGTCTCATTAGCGATATTGCTTTAAATGGTTGCATTTGGCATAGAAATGCTTCACACTCCAGATATCGATGGCTTAAAGCACACATATTGTATGACCATGCAACTCATATAATTAATATTTATTAATGAAAGCTTTAACTTCCTAGCAGAAGTAACTTGCTTATAAAGTTTATTTAGATGAAACCATAGGAAATAATAATACATATAATATAATTTGTTTCAGTTAGTTGTTGGAGCTATCTGAAATATCCATTTAGAGTTTATAACAATTGTAATACAATATTTGTGCTTCAAGCCATAGATATATGACAGTGCATGTCCAGTCGGTATTTAATGATACATGTGTGGATTTCTGAACTAGTCGCCCGAGGGCCGTGACTAGTGCAGAAGCACGATACTGTCATACCTTGGCCCCATCCGCGTTTTCAAAAACTACCGGTGTACACCGGACGTTCGTATATTGCTGTTTTACTCTCAAACCGGTTCACTCGACGTATCCACCGGTTCAACCGGTCTGAAATGTCGGTGGATCCGGTGGATGTACCCTGGAACATGAATCGGTGAATTTTCAAATACAATCACGCAAAAAAGTTTGAAATAACTTGAACAATTGCAAACTGTGAGGTGACAGAAATAAACGTACCATATTATACTGCTGGAAAATTGTATTTCAAAATGAGCTAATTGTAAAAATAAACGATTTTATTTTATTTTGTAAATTTAAGTCATTAACTATATTTGTTACGTCTTTGAATGTTTCTTGCAATGAGACAGAATAACGTACCGCACTTTTGTGGACATACGCCATTGCAATATTATGTCGTCCCAGAAATCTTTATTCGTTTGTTTGTTTATTCTTAGCCTCATTCTAAGAATTCCGGGGGGACGTAATACCGCAATGACGTAAGTACGTCACTACTTATCTGCGATTAGCGGGTAAACCCACAGGACATAAAAGGCTTGAAATATCCGATCACTGTCCAAGAAGGGCAATGAAACAAAGTGTGGCAGCAATATTTTTACCAAAAATCATCAGCTGTATCCATTTGTTATCGTCGACAGTCCGCATGAGCCAGAAATTTTGCGGAATTGTAATTAAAAGGAATGTGTCTATTTGAAAAAAAAAAAAAAAAAAAAAACCTTTAACATTTATTTACACAACATCCCGTATTTTACTATTTTTTTAAATAGATAAACTGTTTGATGTTTTTCATAACTATTAGCATATAGCCCACATCTATTCTCAGTGTAAATTATTTAATTTTCTGTATGTTGGGTGGTTGTATGAGGTCGCAAAATGCAAATTTTAGTGTATAACATTCTCTTATGGAAAAATTTGTGTACGCATAGTATTACAATCAGAGGATAATTCAGGTGTTATTTAACGTCTGCAAAACTTGCACTATTTCATGCAAAGGGGAAATAATGAACAGTTCACACTTGGAGGGATTAATATTGCTGGGTACAGCAGCACCCTTCCTGTTTGGCTGAAGGCTCGTAATACTAACGTTATTTCAAAACGCTACGAATTTGCAATAAATACGACAATACGAAAATAAATAAAACTTACCTTTTTAACGCACGTGTTCTATTTTTCTAAAATATTATATGTTGCACAAATAAATTATCCAGTTTAGAATCTCTGCTGAAATCGTAGATTTCACTGTCTGTTGATATAACAGAGATTTGAATAGCAGTATTGATTTATGTTACATAATTAATTAGGTCATTTTCCATGTAAACAGTCGTAAATATTAATTCATAATTAATCGAGCACGATGGGAAAACAGGTTTCGTACGGAATTTATGTACGGTAGCTGCCGACGTCAGGAAGAGGTGATTTGTTTTCCTGTGTCGCTCGTTAAAACGGAATTGATCATGATTGTACTACATCACATACTTTCTGCTATGGTAGACTGCAGTTGCCGTGAATAACACAGTGAATTTGTGTTAAGGGCCACGCCTACCACGAGCTTCAAATGCGTTGCAGTGTGACGGTAAATACATTTTTTTTTTTCGAAAATATCCCACGTGTGCCCATTATACCAATACACGGATAGAAAAAAAAAACATTTCCGACTAGGACGGGATGTGTTAAGACATCAAACATTGTTTCGAAACCCTCCGACATTGCTATGAACGGCCTTTTCAGATTTATGTACTTCTAAATGTACTAACCGAATGTATTTGAAACTCGAATAGAAAAGGGCTGAACTTCGCTACAGACTTTGCACCAATAAAACTGTATATTCTCGGCTTAAGGACCCTCCCTTTATAGGCAGCGTTCGTGTGTGAGGAAGAAAATCGATGTAGTCGTAAAGTTTCCGCTGATCGGTGTGTGTAACGCAAGCGTGCAGTTCTTTACTATTTACCCATTTCCCTATAGGACTTGAAGCGGTGACAAAAATTATTTTATTTGTGGGAAGCATTATGCAAAGTCTAACGTTCATTCTATTAACCTTTTCGAATTCGGTTGTTATTTGTCCAGATTCGGTAGTCTGGAAAAGCCATTTTTGGTTACTATGAGAAGCTCGAAAGTGATGTTTCCAATAAACGGTCCTAATTTTTAAAACTATAGCTACCTTATTTGAAAGGTGAGGTTTTTTTTCGTAGACATACAAATATAATGCGTGTTATATAGTTTTATCAAGTACTAATAACAGTCTAAACTCGGTGCGACGCAGATGCGTTGAAGTGTGTTCGTAAACAGGGTTTTTCTACTAAATTCCACGTGTGCCCATTGTGTCAACGTACGAAAAGGAAACACACTTGCGACAAAGTCAAAGTAGGAACCTCATTGTTAAGAGACTATGCTAATCAAAAACACTGCTTCTAAGCTCCCCAACATGGTTAAAAACTGCCTTACTTCAAAATATACAAAAGGTATGTATGTGAAACTCAGACTGCGAAGTTCACTGAACTTTACTACAGACTTTCCACCAATTAAATTATATAGTCACCGCTTAGTGTCCCATAGTAAAAACGGTTCGGCGGTAACCTTACACGCTATTTCAGAGCTTGGCTCGTTGAGGCGACACAGAATTTGACGCGCGCTTCAAGGTTGCCAAAAATATTTTCCTATTGCAAACAAACTTTTTTTTTGGCATCACAAAAAGTCGGTCCTAAATTGTATAAGAAATATGTTGAAAATGAGCAGGGATCTACATGTGTTTGCATAGCTTGTAAAATTGACAATCACTATAACGTAACGATTTATTTTTGGAATGTTGTACAGAAAAAATAAGGCCCCATGTAAAAAAAAAATGTAGCCTACGTAACGGAAAGGGAGAATAGCGGCCAACGCAAATTATTTAATTAGTAAGTTATTTTTAATGAAACATGTTTGATTGTTGCATAGTAGATAATCCGAGCAGTTCATGTGTTTGATCGAGGCAAACGAACGCCCACAGTACGCCGTGTCGAACGCGGGGTTATCACGGATCCTCGGCCGGGCACGTGTGTTGGAGACGGGTGCAAACAAGCATGTATAAAAATAAACAACCTGCAGTAGTAATAATAACAATAGAGTGAAGGTGAACGCGTTTAAACATGTGCACCAGCACGTGCTGGCGGCACATCAGCGGCTGAGCTCGCCGCGGGCTGCCCCGTCGTCGGCCACGTCAAACATCGGCTGCCCTTGCAGGGTTGCCAATCGTACAACACAGAAAATTAAACTTAAGTTTAAATATTTCTGTATTCATTAGGCCTACGAAAAAACCATGTCAGCAGCTGACTTAGTTGAATGTGGGTAGGCCTTAGGTCCCGTGTTCGATTCCCGCTAGAAGAGAAAAATTATATTTAAATCCCCAGATTCAGGACTCGGTGTCTTAATTCGTTTAGATTGTTCACTACAATTTGTCAAACTACATTTGACACAAAATAATAATTGGATATCCTGAATAAAAACATAAGTGGTCAGACCAATCGCCACCCACCAAGACGATACGGGTTCGGTCACCGGTGGGGTCGGTCCCGGATTTTATGCATCTAAGAAACGTGGCGGACGTTGCCTTTAGCCGGCGGGTTTTCCTCGGTGCTCCCGTTTCCCTCCGCTCTTGCATTCCTTCGCGACTACACATTGATAGCGATTGACTGCTACCTGAGTCGTAAATACAATTATAGCTGAAACGTTGCAATAGGATCCTTCGTAGTAGCGATGAGTGGTTCTGTGACCCTAGTCGCGATATATATATACATATATATATATATATATATATGCATATGCACACACTCAGGGTCACACAAAATAAGCACACTACGCGAATCCTTGACTATATTAAGAGACGAAAATGTTAGTGGAAAATTTTAGTGGCGCTGTAGTTAATCCCTTCTTGCACTCCACAGATATATTTCTTAACATCGGCTTACTTCTAAAACCTCTTAAGTTCAGATTTTCCAAGTTTATATTCCAGGTGAATTTGGTGTTAATTTTCATAGCGCCTCTAGTGTTAAAACCACGGCCGTAGAAGAACAGGTCTGGACACTCGCCTATCTAACAATGTGTAATGCTTGACCCCCTTGTTGTTTGGTGTAGTTCGTCAAGTTACCGAGAATGTCGTACTTTTTGGCGCTGTAATCCGGGCGGTCGGACTCAAACTCCGTCCACTTTTTCCCATTGTTAAATTTATAAAGTAAATAAAGATTGCTGGAGCCTTTTCCTAAATTTGTGAGCGAAGAAAGTATTTCATAAATAGATAAACAACACGTTTTGATAAATTGTTTATCTTAGCGGAAAGGAAGTGGGCGGAGTTTAGTCGGACCGCCGTAACATCAGCGCCAATAAAACACAATATTCTCGGTAACTTGGTGAACTACAGCCAAACAACAAGGGGGTCAATTTTCCAGGCGAGTGTCCAGACCTGTTCTTCTCCGGCCGTGGTTAAAACCTTGTAAGTCTACTGCGCGTTTGCTTTCTTCTATGCTCAAATTAAAAAAAAAAAACTTGTATCTATGGTGTAATATGACTATAAAAGTGGTTTATTTGCTCTCCTCTAAGAAATGGACTTAAAGCCGACGGACGTTATGTTACTTCTGGTGTTATGACTTGCGTATTATGGTTGGAGGTTAACATCCTGAGCAGTCCAAGCATGATTCTGCGTTTACTTGACGTATTATAACGTACACCAAATAATGGCTGGATTCAGTTACTTGGACATACTCCATTGCGATGTAGATGACTGTCAAAGAAAACAAAAAATAACAAATAAATATTATTTTTGACAGTAATCTATAATGCAATGGAGTATGTCCAAGGAACTAATCCATTCATGCACTCCCACTGCACAGTTGCTTGAAATATCACACAAAATAATACCTGGACGTCGAGCACAAGACGGTTCATTCTCCATGTAGTGTTGACACGTAGTGCACGTAAAAGGTGGTATGACTGCACTGTTAGAAACAATTCCCGTGAGCTTACGGAAAAGTACAGGCAAAAAATTACCCAGAAATCTTCGTAAAGCAACGGACACTCGGTTTTTACAGATAACGTAACCCTCCGGAAAAATTAGGGACAATCTGTTTTCCGCAAAAAAAAAAAAAAAAAAAAAAAAAAATTACTGAATTTTGTAGAACTACGACATATTCTTATTTCCTATGCTTTCTCGAGATTTTGACACACTATTTAGTATCCTGAAAATTTATGCGAATTCGCTGGCTTTCGAACCCACAACCCTATGATTGCTATGCAGATGCTCTAACCATTGCACCGCAGTGACAAGTTACAAATAAGCGAGTTCCTTGCAGTGGTAAGATATCAACTTTATAGGAGACAAGTTTTTCATTTGGAATCCTGAGTTTACAGAACTTCATTACCATCATTATGAGAAAAAGATTTTGTTCTATAGAAATAAATAACTTTATTGGTGCATACCCACTAGCGCGAAACGCAGAGAATAAGTGCTATTTTTTTCAGCTGTGATGAAGCGAGGAGAATATAAGATGTGTGTGGCCTCCTCGGAACACTTCAGTCACTTGCTGGGTTGTTCGGCCCTTTGCCTATGAGCGATACGAGTCCTTGGCTATGTTGTTTGACGCTCCGCATGTCTTCTCTTCGCTGCAAAGTGGGGACAACCAGGAAGCAGCACTTAACTTCTATTGCCTTATTTTGTCTTGTCTTATTTTCGTTTAGCACCAGTGTGCATGCACATTAACTCTAGCAGTCATAGTGATCATTAATATCACTTTTTTTTTTAAAGAAACACAGTAAATAAAATACGCTTTAAAATTGTTGAAACATATTTACATTAATTTATGGAAAATTACTGTCGAACATCCGTAAACTAACAATGCAGACAAATTTCCGTAAACAAAAAATTACGGAAACCACTTTCGTAAAATTACTGTAATTTTCTGTAAATAATTCCGTGAATTTACAGAAATTTTTAACAGTGATGCGACATTTTGACAGTTACATTTTCGTCTTCTGTTTAGCCCAGGATTCACGTGGTGAGCTTATGCGGATGTTTCTGAACATCCACAAAAGCTGCTACGTTATGTCTCCCTCTCCCTCTCACACAACAGACGCTCGTTGCTTATTGCCCGGCAACAATCAGTAAAGAAACTCGAAGGGAAAAACACCAGCGTTATTGCTGTAATTTCTTTGTTATTGCTTTCTCGTCTTGGAAACTGTTCGAGGTAAATGCTCCGTATGTGCCTCAGGTTTGTACGCCATCGCGTCATTACACTCATCATACCACGGTAAGTGCTTCCAACAGGTGGGGCGACCGGCAGTTCCGTTACTCCACTCTTAGGCGAGCAAACGTCGATACGCGAGTCGAACATTTCCACTGCCACATCTGTTACCTTTTCCTTAGCTCTCAATGTAGCTGATACAAACGATTACGGTAGACTATTCCTCGCCATTTTATATCAGTTTACCTTTGCTGTAACTTTCACTGAAGATAATGTTTTGTTTGACAGTTTAGATACGTCGGTAATTAAATTCTCTCATTAAGGCGGCCGCCTACCCCACGCTTAAAATGCATTGCAGCGTGTTCGTAAGCAGATATTTTTCTACGAAAATATTCCACGTGTGCCCATTGTGTCAACGTACGAAAAGAAAACAAACTTCAGACAAGGTCGGAACCTCATTGTTAAGACGCCACGCTCATTAAAAAAAATTTTTCCAAGCCCTCCAACATGGCTAAGAACGGCCATTTCAGACTTCGTACTTCAAAACGTACTAATCGGATGTTTGTGGAACTCAGATTGCGACCTGCACTGACCTTAGTTGCAGACTTTTCACCAATAAAATTATATGGTCACCGATTAGTGTCATATAGTAAAAACCGTTCGGCGGGAAGCTTGCACGCTAGTTCAGTGCTTGGCTCGTTGAAGCGACGTGGCATTTGATGCGCGCTTCAAGGTCGACCTTACTGCCCCGTCGCTTTTGAGCCTCTCACTCGCGGGTAGGCGATGCCTTAAGGACATGCTCTTTTTTTATTCTACTCTTTTTTAGCGATATTAATTTTTTTGTGTCTAACGAGAGTAAAAATATCAAAAATCAGTTTGGCAGTTTTGTTGAAAATCGTCTTCTCCATGTTGGCTATTTTTTTAAGGCAGTAAGTACGAAATTAACGAAATTCTGGTTAGTTGACTAGTTAGTCGATACCGTATAATTTTCTGTTTAGCAAAAAAAAACTACTTAATATATTTTTGATATCTGCTCTCGTTTAAGATAAAAGTAATTATCGTTGAAACAAGAGAGCATGGCCTTAACATTGTGATATTATAGGATATGAAATTTAAGGTTTATATTAGTATTATTATTGCTATCATCATTTATCGAATCCTGAACGGGAGTATATATAGGTATACTGTCTCGTAGATATATGGGGACAATTTTTGTTACTAGTATCACAATAATTTAGTTTGATTATTGACATGTGCGAATCTTCTGAGAGTCTGTGGCACAGTAACTATCGAGATATTTTTTTCTTCTGAGAAACAAATAACACTACATTGTAAAAATTATTTTCATAGCATAGACAGCATAAATAGACGCCAGTGGCTATCACCAACAAGTTTCCTTAAAAATTAATGAACTAGCCTTCTTCAATGTTGGCGCAAATTACACCAAAATAATTACGTGGCTGCCGTATTGAAAACTAAGTACCTGAGTCATTAAAATAACCGTACTGTTAACATTTTCTTGTTTAAGTTATAGTGACAAATTTGTCGCGATTTTTGTTTCCAATATAATGTTACAAAATTTAACCCTGGGCGCAGAATTCCTGTTTCTATCACCAATGCAATCCAAATTAGTCATCGGATTTTCGCATGTGGGAATATGTCAGGCAATGCCTCTGGTCGTCGGGTTTTCTCGCGGATCTCCTGTTTCACTATTCTCCCCCTCCCCATCCCCAATTACAGCGTTACAGCGCTTCTGTATACATCATGTCACCCCTCTTCAACGCGTGAAATCATGTTAGGTACTTGTAAGGTAAACTCAGATTGGGTAAGGCAAGGTTAGAGTTTGTTAGTTTTCGTAATATAAGGTAAGGTTGGATTATATTTTTGCGCGGTTGTTATGTCAAGTATAGTAAGGTTTGGTAATATTTGAAAACATTCGAATTTTTTTATAAAGTTCGGTAACATTTTATTAAGTTCAGTTCCTGTGTGTTACATAAATTCACGCTCATTGAAAAAGCACGAAGTCAGGTTCGTCTGCGTACAGTACTGTTAACAGTACAAACACTTGGCGTCTAAACACCCGGAGTGAGAAAAGCCCACTTTTGTATGAAGAATACCCATGGGTAGAGCCCACGATTTTTCCCGAAAAGAATTCTGCTACAATTTGTTTCAATGTCTTATGTGCACATAAGGAATTGAAACAAACTGTTGCAGAACTCTTTCGCAAAAAAAATCGTGGGCTGTAATCATTAGTTCTTAAAGAGGGTGAGAGCGAGAGAGAGAGAGAGAGAGAGAAAGGGGGTGGGTGAGAGGAAAAAAGATAGAGAAAGTGTGTGATTTTTATTGGACTTAGGAGCCTCAACGTCGTACCAGTAGTTGCTAGCAAGACTTCTCAGTTTCCATCGTGTGAAAAGGCTAATAATTACACTTTTATGGCTTCGGCGCTCAGAATCCTTCGGGTAAAGAACAAAAGTACGTGTTGGCATCTGTATTAAATTCATTTGGCTTTCTATACGTGCGATATCACATTACTGTTTGCAGACTTACAGTAACTTACGTGATGTTGGAAGCGCGTGGTCGGCAATCTTAAAACATCTTTACGGCCATCTACGTAATCATCATCCTGAAGTAAAAATAAACTGAATATCTCGATGGGTTCGTTATATATAGAAGATTTATGTGTAACTCGTTCCAGGCCCTCCTAAGAAACTGAATTTCAGACTACTTAACTGGTTCGAGATATATCAACGATTAATTGAAAACATATTTAATCACTATTCACCTCCTTAGACGGAAAATTTCGTAAATTCGTGAAATAGCTTTTCAGGTATTTGAGTAAGCATCAATCTTAAACAAAAATCACGTTGATGTATAAAATATCAATAGAGTTGATAAATATTAATTGTGACAGAACTCGGAAAGTATATTTAAATTGTATTTGGGATATTTACAAAAGCATCAGTCTAAAATAATCGAAAACATATTTCACGTATTTTCACCCCGTTAAATTATCAAATTTCGAAACGTCTTGGTGTTCTGCCATAGACATTTGTACACGTAACCAATTGAAGTAAAAATCATGAAAATAGTCGATTGTGTTTCAGTGGTACAGACGATTAATAAAAAAACACATTTTGCCCCTTCGTATTGCTTGGGGATCGAATTTCATAAAATCCTAAAACTACGGTATTTACGTAAGCAACATTTTGAAGTGAATACTAACTGTCTATCCCAAAGGATTTGACAGATATTGATAGTTAATAGGAAACACATTTAAGGTCCTTTCACACCCTTAAATGTTGAACTTCGAAAAATTCTTAAATTGGTTAATATGCATTTTTAAGTGTGTCTCATTGAAGTTAAAATCACGATGATAGGCCGTCGGGTTCGATCTATCGACGTTTCTTCGGAATAACATGTCACCTCCTCAGAGGCCGAATTTCGAAAAATCCTTTCTTAGTGTTCGCTAACGACCCACAAATAATTTCTCGATTCTAGGTTCAGTGGTTCGGGCTGCAGTTTGATTTGTCAGTCAGTGTTCTCTATTATATGTAGGGATGAAATAGTGTTAGTTTTATAAACGTTACTTTCAGCACGTTTTCCTCCTACAAAAAAATATCTCAGTCAGTTTACCCATACCGGCATTTCAAAGCTTCATATAAAACTTGAAAACCAATAAACATTATTAAATGAAATAATGCACATTATAACTACGTGCCCTGAGCTTCTGCATAACGTATGTAAAAATCCATTACAAAAATTTTTTGTATGAAAGAATTAAAAAATTAGCTAATTATTATTATTATTTTAAATTTGCAGCAGTAGACCGAGACACGTACCTTTGATCTATTTCATTATGTTAAATTGTTTTCAAGATTTGTATGAAGTAAAAATATGCAAACCTCTCAAGTAATGTCTTCAAAACTAACCCTACGTTATGCAAATATAAAATTATGATTTTCCTCTACTTGAACGCCCTTAAGTAGAAGTTCGCGCACACTTTTCAGAACTCAGGCTCGTGAACATGTTTTTAATGTGTTGTAATAGGTGACGGAGTGAATGAAAATAAACGCTTTGCATTGTGACTTGTAATACTTAAATACTGACGTGACCAATCAGTGGTTGTGTAGAGCGAAACGGGTTAGTAGTGAAATGTTTTAATTTCGATGTAAAATATGGTTTCACTCTATTGGCTGGTCAAATTAGTATTATAAGTACTTAAAGTCATAAAGTAAAGCTTATTACAATAGCACTTTAAACATATGCGGCGTTCTGAAGTGTGAGCAAACTTGTCAAGTCCTCACAAATGCAGTTAACTACAGTGGCAAGCCAATTGTAAACGTAACCATGTGCAATTTAACAGTTGTCTGCAAGAATGCCGAAGCGAACGCATATGAGCCGAAAGTCGGCGACGGTGCAGGTCTTCAAGCGGAAGGCTGGACAGTTTTGGAGAAGGGTTTGGGTAGGCGAGGAGAAGTGAAGGGGGTAGGCAGGGTCGTGCATTAATCAACACGGAAGGTGTCAACCAACCAGAGCCTCGTCCCGTGGGAGCAGGTGACTTGAAGAAGTGGCCGCCACAAGCCGCACATACCGTGTTCAAGTAGGAGACGCCCCACCTGATATATCGCCCTCAGGACCAGCAGCCTCTTTGATTCACAGCGTCGCTATTTCCCCTCCCTTCTATCCCAGTGTTGCCACGTCGAGCGGAACATATTCCCCGTACTAGCATCGTACACTCGCCCATTTGCATGTGGTCATAAAATTATATAGGCCGTTCACGATAAAGTGAACACTGCATAAAGTTTTCTTTCAGCCTTTCCATGTAACTAAAAACCAGTGTAAATTTTTCATCACACTCAAAAGATAACATATGTTGGTCCAATTAAACATGTTTTTAATTAATTACAAGTTCTTCTGAGTGGTCAGTTTATACACAAGTTTACGAACAATGTGTGTTACAAAAAATTACTGTTATTTACATGATGCGCTCAGAACTCTCATGTTGTAAGTCCAAAAATTTATATTCTGGTTTTAATTATGTTCGCAATGAAACCTTTTATTTCTCTTTCTCATAAAACACAAGTAATTGTTGTTTGCATACAAATCTGCTCTGTGTTAACTAAATTTGTGCTAAAACAGTTATATTCATAGTTATAGACCAGATAGCAGCGAGCTTGAACATACACCACTTGTGTTCTGTGTGGTTCATTTTTTTCTTTATTTGTGTTTATCAGTGATGAAAGAAGCATTAAAATCATTTTGCATTTTCTGCAGCCGAAGATAACCACGATACGGCTTCCAAAACATGAACTTCAATAACGTCTATATTCACCACGCTAGACCAGGACAATTTTATATCAGCGCCCTCCCCTCCGGACAATATAATCAACTAGGGGGTACATTGGATGTTATTATTTTTAGCGGTTTTGAAATTATATAAAAGAGTTTAAACCTTGTGTAAATTGGATTTTCCTTGTGCTACATTACAGGCAATGTACTTTAGCTCTTGACGTATATTTGTACGCAGATCAGTTCATCAAATTCTGATTATAACATAATTTACTGGACTGATCACTGCATTATTATACGTCAACAGTTAAATAGCATTGATTGTATAGTAGTACATCCTAAAAAACATTTGTTATGTAATCGCAGACGTAACAATTTTTTTCTCAGGATGTAAACAAAAATTGAAAATAAAATTGTCCAATATGGAGGATAAAGCCAAGCCTAAACGTTTACGGTTTTATGTTAGCGCGAATTCATTTTTAAAAATAAAAAAAAGACGCAAAAATAGTAAAACCGTGACATAGATGTGTTGAACATTGTTACCCCTACTCTATTTTTTAAGAAACAAAAATTATTTAATTTTGGGTTAGTGAAATTGTCTTTAAGTCGAGTCTTAAGTATATGTTTTGCTATGAAAAACAATGCGCTGCATTGTATTATAACTCAACAAATCAATGCGACAGTTTTGTGATAATTATTGTAAATATTTATTTTAAAAATAATGAGTCTAGAATCTTACGGGGGAGGGGTGCATGTAATTTTAAATTTACTAGTTTATGAGAAGTAAACAGTTTTTGAGCTTAATTTTAAAACTTAAAAATTATGATTCTAAAATTAAAAAGTGCAACATTTCTACATTTTTTTTTAAATATAAAAACTATTCAGTACTGAATTTATTCATGTCTTGGTGCAGCAAAGATTAACTTCGACATTCCTCCACAAAATAAAATTACGAAATTAAAATATTCTCATTACAGAAAAAAAAACTATGGAACCAATAATATCTCGTACAAATATAAAAACTACTAAAACAATTAGAATTTTCGGTGAACTACCCCCGCAACATACTAGGGTAACGGGGATATTGGAACTAAGGCACGACTTGGCAACGCTGCCTTCCCTCCTCCTTGCGTCCTGCCGAGTAACTGGCGGTCTCAGGGACCACCGGTTAAAAGAATCAGCCCGGGCGATCTTCCAGGAGGACCATTTACCTTCGCGACGTTCCGCGTCGGCCCCCCCTGCTGTGCCGCCGGACAGCCCCAATAAATACCTAAACACCTGGTTTGTTTACGACGAATATTTTAATCGAGATTATCTGGACCCGGAGCGATCCTTCTTCCCAGCTCACCGCCGGGCCGTTGTGAAACAATGCTCCTGACAAGGCAATCACAATCAAATATTTAAATAAAAGAATCCACTGGAATTAATTCCAAGCCTTTTCTCCTCGAGATATTAGATTACACTGGGTACACAGACGTTGCGCTTGATGGAGGGGAGGGGTGGGGGTAGGCAGAGGCGCTATAAATTATCTCTTGAGTAATGAGGATACAAGGGACGAGTAAATTAAAAGAGAAGACCCCCGAACGAAACTCGCCGTCTTCGCTTGGCGCGAAAACTTCCAGTTCTCGACTTAAGAAATTTAATATAAAAAAATTAATTGCTATCCGCCTGTCTGTTGCGCAGTCGTGGAGAGGCGGGGATAAAAACACTTGATTTATACAACTAGCTGCTAATTCATTTAGGGCGAGCGAGGAACAAATGAAACGTTGTACACCTGCGAGCGAGTTCTATTTTCGGAGTTGTGAGCTTCAGACGCAGAGCTCGGGAGAAGCCATTGAAACAGAGACGCATCTTTGGAAACCAATAAGATGTTGTCTTGAAGTCTTCTACTAGTTGACATTTTCTTTAGAAAAAAATATTTAATTACATTCTGTTTAGATGGGTGAATTTGGAACCGACAATTGGGGGGGGGGGGGAGGGTTTTAAGTCACTTAGAATGAAATCCTTTCGCATTAACGGCTGCCCCAAGTTAAAGAAAGAAATTTATTTGAGATAAATTCTCAGTAAATAATTAAAGGGCATGGGGAGGGAAAATGCATCACAACTGAGTTAATGCATATTTGAAGATAATGTATATTTGTCAAAAGAATATATTTAAATTCGTCACGGTTTATAAATTATGTTTTTAGGTTTAATAGTATTGCTAAAAGTTTAAGCAGAAACTTTTCATGTGGGCAATACCCATGAGTTATTTTGGGATAGAGGTCTTATAAATAGAAATAAAAGAGTTGAATTCAGTTACTGATTTACTAGCTCACAAAGCTTACATAAACCCACAAAACAGCAATCAACTATAACTTTTACAACACCCTTAATCGTGTACACGATTACTACTGTGCTACAGAGCGTTAATCAAGTTTGACAATTAAAGCACAAGAATATTTACCGTTAATCAATTAAAGACTACAATTCACAATAAAAATTCAGTCATATATCCAATAAACAGTCTCTCAAATAGTGACAGTATTCAACCTTAATAGTCCGCAGTGGTGATGAATCGCCGTGTGCTGCGCAGCACCCCAAGTGCACCGCTGTCTTCACTCTTAAGGTCTTCGGTTCGACTCCCGTCGCGCACCTCCTCTTCGCCCGTCAACCCGCCGCAGCAGTCCTCTTGTTTCGCCCAACACTGCTCCGAAGGTAGCCACCTGCCGCCTCACAGTAGACTCTGACGTCACTAAGATGTCTTCACCAGTCTCTCTCCACAAGCATAGCACCTTCTTCTAGCACGACCAATAGCGAACTTTCCCCGAATTTGTCGATTCAGCCCTTATATATTCGGCGAAACAGCAGGGGAATCACCGCATTACAGGGGTCTAAAAATAGACATTTCATCATGTTTCGGACGTGACTTGAGTCTCGTAGGCCGCCTCGTAGGGTAAAAGCGCAGTTGGGACCGGTATCTATGACGAAGTTTCGGCGTGACTTCCATCACGTAGCCGCCCGGATCGTTAATCATGGGCCAGTCCACACGGTGTTGCGACACAGCTTCCAACCACCCGGCCCTCACACACAGCATGTAACAGTATATATAACCGATGAAAAACTAACAACTACACAATAATGAAAATAAATATGATTATTTTATTGGTGTAGTAAGCTATGAAAGCGTAGCCTGCTACAGAATCGTTACTGCGCCGTGCTGCCATTTGTGGTCATATGCTTAACCTCTTATATCAGACTGTACAGTATGATATTACCAATGTGTTCCTTCACAAATCTCAAATACTTAAAAATTGTAGGTTACCATTGTCTTTCCCTACACCATTTAATTATCTCAGAAAAAATTGTGAGGTGGCGCAACTGTAATAAAAGTTGGACTCGCCCTGGGTTTGATTCCTGGCTCCGGTCATCATGACTTCGATTTTCCCGCAATCGTTTAAGGCCACGGATTCCTATTTATGCTATTATTGCGAGTTACTATATAAATCATGAAAGTTATTAGATATCACAAAATCTTTACATAGAAATGTTGGAAATTGCTTGTACAAAGTAGCCTAAAGTTTTTCAAAACATATTGTCTATATAATTTTGCCTAATTATCGACTTAATTAAATTTTATTAAAGTCTCTGATTAGCAAAAATTATAAAAACGTACACTTTGAATAAATAAGCAACACAGTACAAACCATTTCTAACATTTCTGTGTAAGGGTTTTGCAAAATCTGCTCCCTTTAGAGATTTTAAAAATGAAACTTATTAAAATACGGACCTATGGCTTTAAGGTAAATGCTGGAATGGTTCCTTAATTTGGGCCATGGCCGACTCCTCTTGTAGTGAAGGTTTGTGTTACCGTCTCTAATGATCTTGCTTTCGACGAATCTAAAGCCCTATTATAAAAAATTAAATATATATTAAAATTATTATTTACTCCACACACTGGCAAAAAATGTTAACTTGTTCCAAACCCACGACTTCACGGTAACTTTTTTTGGAGAGGTTGGAAGAACTCTTCTTAACTCTGATTACAATTCGAATTCCAAAGATATTTAAGTTTAAGAAATTGATTACCGTAAGGAGGGTTAATTGTGCATATTAAGAGAGGTAAACATTACACATTTTTATTAGCTCGCTTTCGTGTCTGTCTCTTTGTTCGGTAAAGAAGTTGTATTTAAATTTTGAACTGAATTCCTGATGAGCTATAGAGTTGAAACTTTAAAGACAGATCAGAACTAAATGGTAATGCAGTTTGAAAGAAATCATTGTAAAATTACTATTAAAGACAAATTTAATTAAATGTCAGCGTTGGAATAACTTCCCAATGAGTAAGAAACTTGAAGCTAAGCAACCGTTCACAAGGGCGATTGTAGAAGCGTGCGGTGAAACTTGGGTTCGCAGAACTTCAGTAAAAATTAGTTCTTTAAGTGGCACTACTTTTTAGCGTGCTCCCCTGGGTAAAAGTATTTTGCGCGTTCGAGGCCTAGAAGTGCGAAATCGGTACGGACTCATAGAACGACTAAACTTAAACACAGTCCATATATAACAGCTATCGAACTTATAAACAAACGTCCTCCACAGTTACAAGATGTATTGAAAATATAAAAATATTCTTGTTTCAAATTGCGCATAAAAACGTTTCTCATAGAAAAGGTTTTGTATAGTATTGAGGAATACTGTTAAGTTAAATGTATATGTAATTTGTAAGTGATTATTAAATGTTATGTATAGGGCCACGATTTTGTCGCGAAAAGATTTTTGCCCCACTTTGTTTCAGTGTCTCTCGTGCACATCGGCAGTTCTGTTTCACGGTTATTGGCAGCGTGTCTATGTTCAGACACGTTTCTCATTTGACTGCACCAATCAGAATAAGACTAGTGTGAGTCCGTACGTCTATAATTTGCCAAGGCCAGTGAGAGTAAAATCATCCAACCACAGACGATGTAGCAGAGCTGCAGGTGTGCACATGACGCATCGAAACCAAATGTTGCAAAAATCTTTTCGCCATAAAATCGTGGCTCTAGTTATGTATGATTATAGTATGTTGCTACATGTGTTGTTCATGGTTTTATTTTCTATTATCACATACTTTGTTTCATGATTGTAATTGTAATTTTTAATGTATAACTTGGTGACTTCCAACAATTTGTTGTGCCATACATAGGGCCCGGTAATTTTCGCGAAAAGATTTTTGCAACACTTTGTTTCAGTGTCTTACGTGCGCACCTGCATCTCTGCTATGTGGTCAGTGATTGGATGCCGTAACACCCAGCGTGTGGAGGTTAAACCTGCAAATCACAGACGTGATGTGTGGCAGTTATTCGTGTACTGATTGGCACAGTCAAATAAACAACAACTCTGCACAAAAACACTCTGTCAATAGCCACGAAGTTGAACTGCAGGTGTGCACGTAAGTCACTGAAACTAAGTGGGGCAAAAATCTTTTCGCGAAAACTACCGGGCCCTAGCCATACATTATTTGTCACATTATGTAACCATCAAATTTGTTTTTTTTTTTTAATGATTGTAAATTTCTATGTATTATCTGACAACTCCGGCACATTTGTTGTGTAACTAAGAGGCTAATTAATTTAAACTGGACTACACAAAATGCGCATCACGTCTCCCTTTAGCCTCCCCGCGCAAGTTACTTAACTGGTTGCAGTATTCTCGCCTATACTACTCCACGAGTCATTCAGTGGTTACTTTTTAATTTTATGACGTAATATTAAAGATAAAGGTGTAGTGACATTGTGCACCTATTAGGTCCAGAGAGTTTCATAGCTGAGGACCACAAAAAAAACTCTAATTTTCCTTTATTTCTGGCAGAGAAAAATGTGCTTCTGTGCTTTACACGAAATTTTTTAACGCGCATTATATTTGTATGTCTACGAAAATAACACTCACGTGATAAAATGTCGTTATAGTTTAAATAATTCTTCGCATTATTAGAAACATCATTTTCGAGCCCCTCAAAATGGCCAAAAATAGCTTTTCCAGACTGCAGCCGTGTCTGGAAAAATAACAAACGGAATCGAAAAATATAACTATAAAAAAGTGTTAGACTTTGATAGTGCCCACAAATACAATAATGTGGTTACCGCTTAAAGTCCCATAGTAGACAGGACAATAGTGAAGCACTGCACGTCAGTTGAGTGGCTTGCGTTGAGATAAATGCATTACGTTCGATGATCAACGGCAACCTTACTGCTCCTTACCGCTCAAACACACATTCAAACGTAGCTTCTTAAGGACATTGGACCCATAAAATTTCATTTTTTTTTTGTATTTGTGCCAAACACTGTTAAACTTTTACACAACAGATAACATGTCATTTCCTCAAATAAAAAATAGTTACGCCTCATAGTTTTTGCATGATCACTCATCGAAGTCTAAAATGGCCATTGCAGTGTAGCCAAAATAAAAAAAAAGTTCTTAAATAATGATTTCAAAATTACAGGAATGAAAGTCAGGGTATCAATGCATTTTATGACTTGTTTGACAAAAGTTAGTTTTGAAAATTTCAGTAGTAGCCAAAACTCAAAGTTATGCTAATATTTACTCATTGTCATCAATTTTTAAAAATACAAATATTACTTGAAGTAGCTTATATAATTTAGTAACAATATGAATTATATTATTTCTGTAAGTTACTTATTTTATTTTGGCTACGCCGCAACAGCCATTTTGCGAATGTGATAGATGATTATGATAAAACTATGAGACTCTGTTTTTTTCTTTTAATTTGGGGAAATTACATTTTACCTGATGTGTAAAAGTTGAACAATACTTGGCATAAAATTTAGAATTTTTACGGTTCCAACGTCCTTAAGAACCCTATACATATGGCGGATGGACATAATTACATCACGCTAGGAGAAAGATTTTTATATGGAATACTATTAAACGTGTGTTCGATATATTCCTCTACGAAAATAAAACACCTTTAAAACTATGCTTCCCTCATAGAAAAAATAATGTAGGTAGTTTTTTCTCTCACTTTTTCTTTATATCATGCATTGAAACATGGTGCACCTCAAACCGCCTGTTACATAACAAGTATTAACCGGAACCTAAATCAAAAATAGAGAAGCACGCATTGAACTTTTCTGCGCACTTTCCAAACATAAAAAAAGTAGGGTCGCCGCTAAAAGTTCTATAGTAAAAAGTCAACGACCGAATCACTGCACGCTATTGCGCTTAAAGGCGACACGGCTGTTGACGCACAAACCAGTCTAGATCACGGCCGTAGAATAACAGGTCTGGACACTCGCCTGGAAACTTGACCCCCTTGTTGTTTGGCTGCAGTTCAGCGCGATAATGCTATACATTTTTGGCGCTGTAATCCGGGTGTTTGAGCTCAAACTCCCCCCACTTCCCTCCCACTACGTATTTTTTATCAATTTATGAAATACTTCCTTCGCTCACAATATTAAATCATGGCTCCAGCAATCTTTATTTATTTACTTTATAATGTTAACAATGAAAAAAAGTGGGCGGAGTTTGAGTCCGACCGCTCGGCTTACAGTGCCAAAAAGTACAACATTCTCGGTAACTTGACGAACTGCAGCCAAACAACATGGGGGTTAAGCACTAATACATTGGTAGATAGGCGAGTGTCCAGACCTGTACTTCTACGACAGTGGTCTAGATCTTATCGATGCCATGTTTCCGCTCCTCAAACGCGGCATATAGCGCCTGCTGTATACACTGTAAAACAATTTGTGTAATTTTACACGAATGTACATGGCAGCAAAATTTCCACACACAGGTTAGAGTAATTTTACACAACTTATGTCCGTGCCTTTTTACAGTACATAACGTTAAAAATAAAATAAAATAAATGTGTAATAACAGTGCTGCGGTACATGTATTTCAACACAATGATGTGTTAAATAACCCGTACTTCAAAGGAAAAAAATACAATTAATTAAAATTGAAATATAGTATATTTGAAATTAACTGGCGACCTGATGCAAAATTTCAAAATAATTTTGTGAAACCTTAATGTGAGTTATATGTGAAATGATTTGTAACTTACAAAAGTATCACGAGCAACTATTTTTAACTAACGCAGATTTCTGACCCAGTAAGGATTCGAACCCACGACCTTGGCGTTAACATTCAATGACGGTAACAACGAGACCACCGATGGTTGGTAACCAACGTAGTTTCTGATATGTGATCTATTCATTCCAGACTGAATGGCCATCTTAGTGTTTTTTTTTTTAAATTTATTGGGATCATTTTAGCAAGCTGTTTCAAATGCACAAGGGAAAACCTTTTCGTCTGTCTTACCAAGCGTATTTTTGCTGAATTGTACAACAAATATATAGCACGATGGTCAAGCATATTATACGAAGTCAACTGACGCATTGAAAATTTGTATTTGAAGTAAGTTTATAAAATAATATTTCGTTTTTGTAAAATGACGACAACTACGTTTAGCGAAATTACTTCTGAGATGAACATAGCAAAATTGGAGTTCACAGACACGACAACAGGTTATACACATTTTAAACTGTAAATCTACGCGAAAACCACATTGTAATAAAATGTAATAAGTTTAGGTGTTAATAAATACGTTTCATACATATGTGATCATATATGTTCGTCAGAGATGGTGAAATTGTTAAAACTTTCTGTTTAAAAATACGCTTAAACAGTTTACTTGATATGGTTGTATACCTACGCAAATTGCTCGAGTAAATTTATAAGTATTGGCCGTTTCAAAATTGCACTGTGAAACAAGCATTTATACATAGACAGTGCGGTTACAAAACACAAAATTACGTGTAATATTACAATATGTCACAGAATTTCTACACGTGCATTAAAAAATTTAAATTTATGTATACATTTGCTTTTTTAATCAAATATCTGTACATATTTTGGATCAGCAAGAACAATTGTGTATAATTACACTTACTGTGATTGTATTCCGTATTTACACGTACACAAATGTAAAACTAAAGCTATTTGAACGTGAATTTTTACACTTTTTTTTTACAGTGAGGGCTCGAAGTGTTATAGGTTATGTTATGTCAGTCGACATTTCTAGTTGTAAAATGAACTTGAAATGTCAACTCATCATACCTACGGTACGGCACAAGTAACTTAATGCTAACAAGATTTTCCTATAGGCTTATACGAAACAGCGTTTATATGTGGCAACGCTGTTTCAGAACTCGGACGCGTGCGCGGAACACGTGTTGGGTCGGCATTACTCTGGCGCGAACAACGGACTGTACTTGAGGCGGTTTGGGGGGGGGGGGGAAGGACGCCCCGCAAGGCGATGGTCAGGGGAACATTGGTTCGAGGCCTTCTACGTCTTTTCTTCCTAATGCTCTCCCGTGAGTTGCAGCCTAACACAATGCATCATCTCCCAGCACGTCGTCCTAACCCGTCGTAGCACCTCTCTGGTGCACAAGCGCCCATGTCCTCGGTGTTTTATTGTTACATTGCTTAAGTGCGATAAAATTATATATTTTTATTGAATAGTATATGTTTTGTACACTATACTTGAACTACAGTTTACTTAATAATTCACGATCAACTGCCATCACATGTCATACGTAACAAAACATTCAGAAATCTACAACGTAATATATTAATTTAAAAAAATCGTAAAAGCACAGGAAAAATTTACAAGTTTATCAATTTTTAAAGAACAAAAACACTTTACTAGAAGTATTTTTTTTATATTTGGTTGAATAGCCCACTGGGTGTTCATTTCACAATTGATTATTCTACTTACGTCACTTGCCGTTTAACTAGTTGCATGCCATGCAAATTGTAATTTTGACGCACCGTTGTGTGAAAACTATAAGCGCTAAAATAGTTTTGCAAGAGGAAACTAGAGCCATAAATATTGTTTTAAAAACCAACCTTATTTCATGAAAATATTAAATAATGATTATATCACACTTGAACACCCATATCATTTTCACATGCGGAAAACACGTTTCAGTTAGCAAGCAGGTTTTGGTCGGGGTTCTCCCGTTTTTCCAGCACATACATTCTTTATCTGTTCCTTCGCCTCAGACCACATTTATTACACCACCCCTTATTTATAAGCCTTTCTATATGTAGTGTGAATACTAAAAATTTAACCTTTGGGGATAATCGGTAACCGTTACTGCTTATTATTCAACATTAACGACAGTTACTCAAATTCATTGTATGATCGGAAATGAATAATGGAATTTAGTACCGTGTATTTTTTTTCTATTTAAATACAGCAATTCTTAAATAAAGTCAATGAAATCCACCTGTGTGGATTTCATATACGGTATGTTCATAAATTCATGGCGCACTTTTGACTGGTCACAAGAAAGCAACAAAATGAGATATAAATATGAAACTGGCACCAAATAAACGGGAAACTCTCCAAGTTTCTGTAGAATGATGTGCACATAAGTGCACGATGCATCACCACGAACTGCGCAGCAGCGGATCAGCCGTGCACCAAAACTTTACGGACATACTGTACTTTAAAAATATTTTATGATATTTTTTACTTTCATACCGACTGTATAATTTGACTTAGTAAGCTCCAACATAAAGTGACGCGACGGGGTCGTTGAAAATTTACCATCATCTGACAATGCTTCTACCAGTGTTCCGCCCTGCAGACGTTGTAGTTCAAAATTCACCAATACATGGTACGAGTTAACATTGCGCTAGAAATCGTTCACTAAGAAGTTCTTTCCTTTTACAACCAACATAGTTCTTACAACACAGTATAGTATAAATTATTGTTTTTGAAACTATTGCAAAATTATGTGAAGTTATTGGTATTCTGTAAATTGTTACGTTTCACTTTTGACATAATTTGTACCTGGAATTACGTTTAACTACTCAACCATATTTTTTTCTGTTTCCTACATTTAGAAAAAAAATTTCATTTGTTATTGCTATAGGAACCGTGTAGCGGAGTGTATAGCAGAAGAACTGAACGGGACTTAAATTCTTGAATGTCGTGTGTTTCCTAGAGATGGCCTTGTGTTTCAAATTCAAATATAATGTTCCTTAAATTTACGTGATTCGTAACGGCAATAGCGCGTCTCATGTAAAATTGTGTCGGTGCACAGAAACCAGCATTATATAGACGTTAAAGAGCATATATTGATAGTTATTAAGTATACTACTGAATACATAAATAATTCAACACCGGTGTATTCGATGAGTAGATATTTTAAGAAACATACTTGGAGCAGTATTGTGTGCGTATAAACATTGTAGAAGCCACAGGTAAATAAATGCACGTTACAATGTGTATGTTTACATTCAGCAAAATATAAAAACTGGCTGAAAATAGGAACTAAGCAGGGCTTTTCGAATACTCACTATCCCGAGCTGCAGGTACGCTGTTCTTGCGAATATTATTTTTTAAATTCTAAAAGTGTGCATATATAGTAAGACCGTCACATAGAAGAGTTGAAAATAATTTTACTATACTCTATTCTTTCCCCTCAAAACAGACATTTATAAAATGTTGTTTATTTTCCCGAATATTGTAAAACTGTTCTAAGTATGTGATTAACCAAAATTATATATTTTTGTTTGAAAATATTAACCTACAAAGTAAAAACAATTATCAACAAATCTATGTGATGGTTTAACGATATCAGTTTTCTTCTAAATTTTTAAAATAAAATTGGCAAAAAAAAAAAAAAACACAGCGCAAACATGGATCCGTGGCCTTAAGGTGGCTGTATGCTAAGGGAGATATTCGACCGATCAACGTTAGTTTGATAACACGTTTTCTGCGAAGTCTCCTCCCTACACCTATGACACTTTTATATATTATCCGAGTTTTGAAGGGACACTGCAGTTTTCATTCCGCCTTCGCCCCATTTTTACCTCACTTCGTATTATCCATTCCTTGGGCTGACCGAAACGATAAGTCTGTCTCGACGTAGAGTAGCTGGCAATAGTTAACTCCAACCTTCTGGTATTCGTGTTGACACGTCTACCGGAAACAGTGTACTAATTATATTTCATTAAACTTTGTTATTTATTTATTGGATAGTTTAAGTGACTTGGCAAAACTTTACGGCTTAGGCAGAGGGAAAAATAGACTGGAATCGACTAGGATTAGTATTCGCACTAATATTTTCGAGAAAACATGGAAAACTGAAATCAGGAGTGTCGGAGCTATGGATCGAAACCGAATCCTCCAAAACGTATAACGAGCATTTACCAGCTGCTCCGCCTAACTCGGTAAGTGTTAATGTTTCTACGGCCTGCCCAGACCACTGTATGGTGCGAAGAGGTTAGATATTTACAAGATTATTAGATAAATGTTCACCGCGTATGAGTGATGTATGCTTAGGAATAGCACCCAAAAAACGTTGTAGACATGTGTATGGCCACTTGAGGTGTACTGCTACAGGTTCCTATTTATGCTGTTTTTGAGAGTTCAGTTTTTAAAATCAGGAATCAAATGCACTGTTACATAGAAATGTTGAATTTCTATGATACCTATTTTTTTTTTTTTTAATATAAGTTTATACAGTTTTGGCTGACTATCGACTTATATAAATTTTCTTAAAGTCAATAACTAACCAAAATGATAAAAACTTATGCTTTGAAAAAATTAGGCTATGCAGTATATACAATTGCAGTAATTATATGTAACGGTTTTGTGACATCAGCTTCCTTTCAGTATTAAAAAAATATAACTTACTAAAATATAATAAATAGGGACACGTAAAGAATATTTTCCAGGTGCCGAAATTAGTTCGTTCCTGCGGTTATTTTAACGTATGGAAATCTGGGTGAAAAAAATTTTAAAAAGGAAAGGCGTGTACAATACTACACCTTTAGCTTTCATATAATGTCATAAAATGGTAGGGTTACAACTGTACAGATATGTCTCATAGAGGCGAATTGTCTGCGAGTGAAGTGTGCCGGTTCAGTGACTTGCGCACAGGGGCTAGAGATAGATGTGATGTGTGTGCTGGGTCGTCCATACTGCTCCCGCACTTCAAGGCCTTCGAACACGCAAAACTCGTGCACGTGACCGCCTACCTCACGCTTCAAATGCGTTGCAGCGTGTTCGCAAACAGGTTTTTTATACGAAAATATTCCACGTGCCCATTGTGCCAACGTACGAAAAGAAAACGAACTTCAGACAAGGTCAGAACCTCATCGTTAAGATGCCACGATCATTAAAAGCGTTGTTTCTAAGCCCTCCAACATGGCTAAAAACGGCCTTTTCAGTCTTCCGTACTTCAAAATGTACTAACCAGGTGTACGTGAAACTCAGGTTGCGACCTGCACTGAACTTAGTTACAGACTTTCCACCAATAAAATTATATGGTCACCGCTTAATGTCCCACAGTAAAAACCGTTCAGCGGGAACCTTGCACGCTAGTTCAGCGTTTGGCTCGTTAAGGCGACGCGGCATTTGATGTGCGCTTCAAGGTCAACCTTACTGCTCCGTCGCTTTTGAGCCTCTCACGCGCGGGTAGGCGGTGCCCTTAAGTTAATAAGCCCCTAACTTTTAAAGGGTAAAGGACATATCAGTTGTGAAACACGAAAACAAAAATCAAACTACTGTGAGAGTGAGAGATTATGGTCAGCGCTCAACATAGGGGTATTTAGCGCTGGTGAGGGGTGAACATGAAGTGAGTATGGAGCAGTGTCGGAATGAAAGTGCGAGAGAAACGGGTAATTCGCGAGAATAAACGCAGACTGGCAGCATCGTCCGACACGATTCCCACATGCGAAAATCCGGGGACCGACCCAACCAGGAATCGAGCCCGGACCAACTTGGTTGGAGGCGAATGGTCTAACCATTCGGCCACCGCGGCCCTTCTCTTAAATACTCTTCTCATTCTTCCAGCATTAGTGCACACGTTGTTTGAAACGAGTTCAATACAAAGAGTGCAGGACGCAATTTTCAATACATAATTTATATGAATTTACTACATTTTTAAGTTGTGTTAATACATATACAATAGAAGTGAAAGGAATTTATTTCTGTAACGCTTACGAGCGTATAAAATAATTTTTTTTTCATCATAAAACCAGGAAACCAGTAAAGTTATAAAATTATGTGTTTGTCACTTGTGTTAGAAAGATCATCAATCACGTAAATAAAATATGGCATACTATTTTATATGAAAATATTTCTCGTCGTAATTTTATACTTTATTCAGTTATAAATGCGATAGTTATCTGTTATTGTGCGTAAAATACCAAATCTCTAAAGTTAAATATTCCTTTGATGGTTTCTTGTGATAGCATTAGGGGTATTAAAGGGAGAGATAAATTATTATTTAAATACTTGTAGACCATTATTCACTGACGCAGGGAATGCGTCAAGACATTAATAATGTGAGGAAACAGGTTTTTCTGTGTCTACTAACTGTGTGAGTTTAATATTTAATACGAGAGCTTCCTCTATATTCTGATTAAGAACAAGTTCTCTTTACCATAAAACATAAAAAAAAAGTGAACGATTCTCTTCAAAGTCGTAAAAAAAATTGTAAAATAATAAGGGAACCACGCACATTTCGCTACACGGCGAATTCTTTGCAAATTAAAATATCAGCCTGTCATCGTTTCGAAACGAATTAGGTTTGTTGCAATCTGCTGGAAGTAACTGTACGTATTTATGTTCCTGTTCAGGGGCCGTGGTCGCGCAGTGGTTAAAGCACTCGCCTCTCACCAAGGCAATCCTGGATCGAAATCCCGTCTGGGTCTATCCCTGGATTTTCGCATGTGGGAATCGTGCTGGACAATGCCGCTGGTTGGAGGGTTTTATTGGGGGGATCCCGTTTCCCCCGCCCCTTCATTCCAGCGCTGCTCACCATACGTGGTCACCCCTCACCAGCGAGTAAGTCATAGAATTAAGTGCTGCCCAAAATTTCTTCACCAGAACCTGTTTAACCATTGATAAGACAGAGTAACAATAATTAGTGAAGGTTATTACAAGAACCAAGCCCATTATTTGGTCAATATTTTTTTATTTGCAAATTATGAATATTTCATGGCTATAACATTACAGGAATGAGGAAAAAGTACATGCCAAGTGGAAATGTATTATCAACAGTTCAATAGTTTAAAAAGTTCCAAAAATAATATATTACATAAATAATTTGACGTCACATGAAAAAGTTCGGCTTTATGTGTGACTCCTTTGTATTTGAGGACTGTAATCAGAATTTAGATTCTGAGCGGGAAACTATTAAAAACAGAACATTCTTTTGTATTTCTACTGGAAAAATCTTGTGAATAAACTCGACGAATAGCTATTCCGTGAATTTTTATTGACGTTTGCGTAAGCGTTTTAAGGTCATCTTAAATTCTATTTTTTTAAGGCTCGCTGTAGAGGTAGCCACGCGCGCGCGCGTGTGTGTGTGTGTGTGTGTGAAGGATGTTGCCAAGGGCGCTGTTACGAGGCTCATCTAGCGCGGTATCGCCTCTACCACAAGATACTGAAAAGGCGTGCAGTGGTATCGTGTAGAACACTCGCCTGATTGACATTTCCAGTCGTGATCACATTTTTTATTGGTGAAAAGTTTTAAGCAGTCCAATACGCTTTTCTATCATAGTTTCACACATATCTAGTGAGTAGTTATTTAGATATTATAGATTGAAAAAGCCGTTTTTAGTCATCTTGAAGGGCTCCGAAATAATCTTTCTAATTAAAGCGAAGTTTAGAAAAAACCATTTCAACATCGTATGAAGTGTGTATACATTTCGTAAATGCATATATTAGATACACGTTTATAAGATTCTTAGAATAAAATGTTCTGCTAGTACGCTGCAACACTGTTAACAAAGCAGACATGACGGCCGCCTTAACGACAACATTTTTATCAGAAGTATAACTACATAATGTGTACTTATGTTCGAACGTAATACCGATAGTTTTTAAATTAGTTAAGACATTTTATTCATTATTTTGGCGGGGGCCGTGGTAGTAGAAAGATCAGACCTCTTGCCTCCCACCTAGACGATCCGGGTTCAATCCGTATTTTTTCGTATGTGGGAAACGTGGCGGACGTTGTAGTTGGTCGGGGGGTTTTCTCGGGTAGCTCCCATTTCCCCCGCCCCTCTCATTCCATCGTTGATCCGCACTCATGTCACCCTCAACTCATCCATTCCTCAGGCCGTACGGGCGACAGGAACGTCTCGCTAGTCGAGCAGTCTGTCCAACATTCACCCCGGCCTGCCCTCATACGCTACGTGTCCCTGCAAGAAGGTAGTATTTATTTCCCTCACAGTCGATGTTCTACGAGTTTGAGGCACAGAAACTATAAGAGTGACACTGACGCGCACACCTAGTGCATCGCCCATACGCGTAAAGGCCATTATATAGTATATCCTACGAACGAGTGCACTTTTGCGTCGTATACTGACATAGTTTACGTGTCGCAGTGAGCATCACAATTAGGTTTGTGAGGGTTTTTACTGTTTATATTTCCTCCATTCACTCAAGAAGTATGATAATTAATTTTTTGACGAAATAATGTATAGCTCTAAATAAATATTTAGTTTTAGAAGTGATACATACTAACTGTCGAAGAACAGACTATTTAGAGCGGTAATAGGACGTTACTGTGAGAAACTACACAGGACGCTAAGAACATTGTGAATATATACACACATATATAACACTGACCCAGCGACATGTAATCTTAAGGGAAACATACATGCAACATTTGTCCTTGATACGTAAGGATGGTAGACGGCACAAAAGTGGAGATTCAAAACGGTAAAATGCACGATACAATGAGTAGCAAATGTGATAAGGATTTTAATTTCGTATATAGGTTAGTTCTGTGAGAGACAGACAGTAAGCTAAGAAAATTATGTAACAAAGTAGAAAACCCTTTATAAATTAAATAATTGTTGGTTACCCCATGCAGCTTATATAGAAATGTGTGACCATTCCCTAAATCGGTGACACGACATGAAAATAATCGGTACGCAGAATGAATAAAATAGGTCGCCTTGGGAGTAAGTTACATTCCTGGAAGTTTCCGCTGAAATTAAATGTTCAATTGAAGGCAGGTACACTGTCGTGTATGGCGTGTTTGTTTCACAATGCCATCTGTCATTTTACGGTGAATTTACACATTTTTCCCAGTTCCCCTCCTCATGAAAAACACTACGATCAATGTTGAATTTGTCCCCCTCCCCTAGTTATGTGTACTCAGGATTGCACTCCCGCGGGTGTAGAATAGGCCTATAAAAGACTCTCCCTGCATGTACGTATACACAAAATGTGTCCAAGAATTTAATGTATAGCAGAAAAGGCTATCCGAAACATAAATGAGGTGTGTAGTCGAACTATTGACAGTTTAGGATTTAAATTTCTTTTCTGTGTTTTACTCGCAGTTTGACAGAAAATAGAGACATAGTGAGATGAAAAACCGTGATGGGCACAGGAATGTTTGTGTCTGATAAGCAAACTGGACAATCCAGTGCAGGGACATTCACGTACCAATGCCGCCGCATCGTGCCTACAAGAAATATAGAAAAAGGAAAATTAGACGAGAGAGCCGTCGCAGTTAGAGAAAAAAAAAAAAAAAAAAGAAAAAACAAGTTTGATGAAAACTTATGGAATGTCTGACTTCCAAACAATTTCGGTTTTTGGATTTATGGATTTTATGTTATAGTCATTCTGGCAATATAATATAAAAGGTTTGAAGTACCAACGATGACACACGTACAGTTTACTTCATATCTTTAATTCCACTCAACTCATAGCCTCAAGTTACAACGTTTATGTATATTTTCAACATCATTATTCTTGTTCATATATCTGTGAGGAATCATATTCTAAAGCAAAGTGTAGCGAAATTGGGTTCAACCATAATTACATTAGTATGTTTAAAGCCACAAGAAATAATTTGTTTGAACGATTCTTGCAATTGGGTGCGAGATACAAACTAAGTAAGTATTTTGCACGTACGATGTTGCGGTGGGTGCAGTTGGCCATACTCAGTCTGCATGTGTTCCTCGGACTATGTATATGCATGAAGACAGGGACAGATTGCAGTCTCAGAAACGTTGCAATTTGTTTTGTCGCAAAGACACCATTATGTTCGTCTGTGTTTTCATTGTTTTACTATCCATAGTTACTGAGTTATTTGTATTCGTTCGCTTTCCTCAAGGTATTTCTGCCGTGTCGCCCACATCCAGCTTTTTTTTTTTTGTTTTGTCTGTTTGTTTTTGTAATTATTTTTTTGGTCTGTTGATTCGAACTTACTGACGGAATTCCTTTTGTGGAATAATCGGAGCTACTTTTTTTTCCTTGGTTAGTTTTTTTTATGTCTTAGGTGCTCGTTGGTGTTCATTTACATTCTTGTAACTCACTGGCTGAATTCCTTATGGAATTGAATTTGTTTACCTATGTTTGCCAGTTTCAAACAAAGTCCTTTTGTTTATTTACTTGTCTTTTTATTCGCATGTATTCATTGGTTTTCTGTGACACACAATTTGCTGCAATATTTCTTTAGTTTGTAACAATAAAGCATGTAGTCAGATACAAACTTGCCTTAATATGTGATCGAAAACTAAAACCTCCACGCACGACAGGAAAATAATAACGGAAGCTTGATGGAATAGCGGCGGTCTCTTTGATGTTGAGGGTTTTCGTTCGCTTATTGGCTGCGCGAAGCTGTATGCATAGGGCCTTGTGGTTGATTGGCTGATGGAACTAGCTGGTGCACGACTCACTGCCACTTGAGCCAACAATGTTCTCTTGTCGACGTGTGCTGATGGAGTTCGCGAGCTGTGGTTTCGCTACGATATGATCAAAGCACACGTCGTACAGCACAAGTTTTCGTATTTAAAATGTTCCAGAAATGAATACGAGTGAAGTTGTTGGACGAACAATAGCGATAGAATATTTCTAGAAGTAAGTAATAAACGAAAACATTTTGGAAAATAAAGACGTTATTTATAATGACCTGACTTACCAGATTTTCATTTTTTGAGAAATATCACGTGCCTTCGCACAACCATGAACTGAAATAAACTACACATTTATTGGATTATTTAAGCAGTTTACCGATAATATTTGTTGAATGCCAAAATTTGCTTACTTTTTACGCGCCGTAGTGGAATATTTTCAGGGTCGATGCACAATTCATGGAAGAGGTGGTTAATTATAATGGAAAAGGGAGGAAGGAGGCTGAATGTCCCTCAACTCTACCTATTGCATGTTGTTTTCTCTGTTACATATTTAAAACAAGTAAGGTGTAATGTTTGCTGTAGCTCATTTCATGCTTATATAGGCCTGTATATGTAATTAAATTCAACGATTAAAGGGTTTTCCAGTAGGCCTACAGTACAGTACCTATCTATGACAAGCAGTGTCGTTTGGAGTGGTCTAGTTACTACAACCCTTAAGTCACATACATTACTTTTTAGTGAGTTAATTGTTTGAGTTATCACGTTTATAACGTGTATTAAATCTCTTATCAAAATCAGAATGATTAATTTACGTATGCTATTTACTCTATTGCTGTGCGTTAGAAAAAAACATGAAAATTTCAGTAACATTATGTATTGTCATTTATCGGGGGAGGGAGGGGGGAAGGCGTCAAGATTAAAGAGAAATAAAAAAAAAATACATATGTATGTACTCCAAGGAAGTCAATTACTTTGTATGTCCGGCTTAATTTTGAGCAATAGCTTAGCCTTCCAATTAAACCCCAACTTACAGTTTTGGAGAGAAGCCGCCGCGAACTTGACGAGCCAGGAGATACTTACAGTGAAACTAGTGTTTTTTTTTAAATATATGAATGCTTTTGAAGTTAACCTTCCGTTGTAAATATGGTTTATAATAAGCCACTTCATTTTCAGCTGGTGAACATAACATCAGATTAAGAAAGAACTTGAACACATGATTGACATCATGGCAAAAAATATTTGAGGAAGTTGGTTATATAACACCATAACTGGAATTCCAATGAAATATCTTGGCTCTGAAGAATGAGGAAGCTTTTCAATTATCATCAAAATGTTGTACCAAGGTTTCCGTGCATCTCACCCTCGTACTGAAGTTGACTTTTTTAAAGAAAATATATATCACAGTGAACTGGAAAGTATCATTCCAAGAGTGATAATTTTATGTTCTGCCTCAGAATGTTTGCTAAAATTCCTATTTTTAATGCAACCATAAAGCGTACATTTAACAAGTTGAGGGTAATATAAACGATGAATGCTGTACGTGCGGTTAGGAAAAAACTTAGACGCTTAGAAATTATTTATGTAAAAAAAAAAAGGACTTTGCAAAGATAGGGTTAGGTTCAGTTGTTAAGGAGTTCGTCCACTTTAAACAAACCCAAGATAACGTTGTCTCATTAATGACGTAAAAAATTCTTTTGCAACATTATAATGTATTTAGGAGGGAAGGAGGGTTATTATTACTCTCATGGCCTGTAAAAACGGGAATGAATTGTAATATACTTCTACTGACAACATATGTACTACGTTTAGTTAGGATTAATCACATTTGCCACGAATATTGAGTCACTTGTCGTTCCAGTGTACCAGCTTTCCAATACTCTCTGCAAAGAAACATGCCACGTGCCTATTCAACCACGTTGACTGCCTGTAAAAACTGAATTACTCAACGCAGCCTCACACCAGACAGTACAGTTTATTGTTGCAGACATGTTGACATGCCCGTAACTATACTTCAACTGATGTGTTGGTTTGGCCAATGAACGTTGTTGGGGGGAAGGGGTAAAATAACAGTGTTGTGTTAAGTTTCGATTGCTATTGCTTCATGGACATCCTAGAAACGTAACTTAAGTCACATTTACTCCACCACGCAGGTATACGACGCCCAAAGTGTTTAAACGAACAAGGTTCAATAGTCAAGCGGCAACATTCTTTGCTGAGGATATTGGAAAGCTGGTGCGCCGGTAGAAATGTCTCAATCTGCGTAGTGATGATATATAAACCTTGTAAAATCAGTTTTTTTTTCTGATCTCTTTTTTTAAATTTCAAATAAAATGGTTTAATACTTGTTTTTCTAGGCTATACTTCGTACCTTCATCTTCTACTTGGAATGGTCATCTCAAAATAAATTACTCTGTAGATCTATTCCCTTCTGTATAACTCCATTCAATTAATTCCAGTCCATCGACAGTTGAAAAAAATATATATAACCCACACACTTTTGTACGCATTAGTTTACTAAACCAATATGATGGTGTGCAGTAATTGATTTTCTTAGTTGTTAGAGGCATTTCTTGTACTACACGGGCCAGCGATGCCAGAACTTTGTTCAGTGCATTCGTGTAATATCTCGCAGGTGTAAACATATTTTATAGTAATGCATTATTAGAGAAGATGAAATCATTCGTACAACACTGCAATGGGTTGCAGCTTATGCGATAGCACGACGGTAACTAATTTATTTTCAACAGTCTAGTCAATTGGAAACAAAAGATAAACGAAAAAAAAATTACATCATACACCTTAATACTGCACTGAAACGTAACCGTTAACTATTTCCGTGCAAAATCACACCCTCTCTCGCATTACGTGTAGGACCGTGATTTTCGTGTATTTATTCTAGGTCATTTTAAACGCAGAGAACACACACTTCACTGCAACTTCTGTGATCGGACGACGGCTACATGCCTTTTGACCATGGCAAGCCTGTAATAAACGGGGAAGCAATTTGTGCGACTATTTCGAGCAACCCGACTTACAAAAGGCTGATTATGCGGTAAGATGTGTCAGAGGATTATCGATAGGGACTGAAAATGTTCGCACCAACTTGCTTAAGGGTGTGAAATACCGCAATTTTCATTACAATTTATAATTTTTTTTATATGTATCAGATATTTCTTTTTTAATTAAAGGCACAAAATGTGACTAAATTTGGCTCTTATAAAATTTTTTTATCTCTCATAGTTTTCGCTTAGTGGCTTGTAAAAGTCATATTTTGCGTGTTTTCGTTTGAAGGACTACACTAAAACCAACTGATATACCAAACTAAAAAATCACAGTGGATAAAGACATTGCAGGCTACAATATCATATTCATAAAAATAAAGAATAAAAATTATTTGTATTTTTAAAAAATACTAAAACTGAAAATAAAAAATTTTTAACAATTAAATATTTTTTTTTTAAATACAAATAATTTTCGTTCCTTATATTTATGAGCATGTCATTGTTGCCTGTAATGTTTTTATCCACTGTGATTTTTTTTAGTTTGGTATATCAGTTGGTTTTAGTGTAGTCCTTAAAACGGAAACATGCAAAATATGATTTTATTAACAAGCCATTACGCGAAAAATATGAGAGATAAAAAATTTCATAAGAGCCAAATTTAGTCACATTTTTTGTCTAAATAAGAAAAAAAATATCTCGTACAAACAAAAATAAAAAAAAAATGGTGATGAAAATTGCGGTAGACCGCGCCCTTACTTGAGTGCACGTCTGCAGCTCTGCTTAGTGATCAGTGAGAAGATTCCAACTTGTTTCAGTGCCTAACGTGTACATCTGCAGTTCTGTTTCAAGGTCAGGGATTGTACCCACACATCACAGAATTCTGATTGGTACAGTCAAATGAGTGACGCCTCTGCACACAGCCACACACGGCCAATAACCATGAGAGCAGCAGATATGTACGGAAGGCACTGAAACAAACTTGGTATAGAAATATTTTTAGTGAAAATGTCGGGTCTCTGATACTCGACTGCGCCCTATCTGTAATTGTATGTATGCAAGTTGTACTTGAACAATGATGATAAACATTAGTTCGCAGTACCGTCAAATGTTGACAATTTGACTGCAGGGGTAACATTGACTTTGGGCCCTTTAAGAGTGCGTGCTAGATAAATAAATTGTGAAATAATCAAATAATTTGTACGCATTTTTCGCAGCCAATATGGATAACATACTCAATGACAATCCTAGATAACGGCATTTGCTAACTTTATGAGTCAATATGTATCCAGAATTTTTATTCGTTGCGCGTGACCTCTTGCGCCGCAGTTAAATGCACGAGGTTCCGGCGTCAGAGATTGTGCCTCAGAAGTTCGTAACACTTGGAAACAATTTTACTGTTGTCTAGGATTACTATTGTTTAATTTTCGCAAATTGGCTTCAAGAAACCGACAGTTATAGATTAATTATTTTTAGCGTTGAATTATGTACCACGCCCTCTTAATGAAGATTTAAATACGTATAGTTAAGTATCAAAAACCTTAAGTTTGTTCAATTTCCAAAAAAGTTTGAAGATTTTTCATCAAATAGCACCAAATTAATTATTTAGAGTCGGTCAATGTCACCCCTTCAAAATGTCCACATCTGACGGTACAAATTGAGAAAATTTAATCAAGGACATGAGTGTCCTAACATCTCAACTGTCTCTGACAAGCAACACATTGTGAGCGAGACACTTCCATCAATGTTACCTCTCGCCTTGTGGGAAACCAGGGTAATGCATTTCCCGAGTGTCGAACTATGATGTTCACGCAGAACGCCTCCCAGGGCCGCAACTTTGCTAGTTCGCGAGACACTTTATACGCTCCGGCAACATCGAGGGTAACTACCCCGGCGAGGCGAGGCGACGCCCGGAAGCCGTGGCAATTTGCGACCTGAAACTCTGTAGATGTTGGCGTCCGCTCCACCCTCTCCATCTGCTCCTCGAGTCTCTGGCTGAAGCGTCTAGTAGAGGAGTTGACCGGACGAAGCCAATTCCGAGCTGCAACTGTTCCTCCGCACGACGTGGCCAAACTTCCCGTTGGAGAGTGTTTCATGGGTACCAACTGCTCGGATACTGTTCGAATTGCCTGCAGAGTTTGTCCTCTCCCCAAGGTGCAAAGTACCGATATAGGTAGCTAGCTAGGTAAGTATAAGCTATGTATAGATGTCCCACAAGTTCGGTCTCATTGGGTAAGTACAAATAAGTGTAAAATGGAAAGTTGTAGTTGTGATTTAGTTTGTTCACGTAGACTGACGGAGGTGTGTTAACCTCCATGTGCTATTATTATCATATGGCATAGCATACCGGAAAACGAGAGAGGTTCGGGCTGCAACTAGGCCAGCGTTGGGAAATCAAAGAAGACAGAAACTCACCACATGCACGCCGATATATGGCGTTGTTACCAAGTAAACCGGGTCTGTCATTCGCTCAAAAGCAGTCCAGCTCTCCTCCAGGACTCGGGGGTCTAGTCCCGGCGGGGGTGTGCTCGTCCTTCGATGCTGTCTACCTCATAAGTCCAGTTTTCGGTAAGAACATTGTAACCCTTTTTTTGCTTAGAGTACCTGCCATTCTAGTAAATGCCTTAGTCATTTGACCCTAAATAACCACCTTAATAAACCAACAGTTAACATCGAGGTCTTTAGCGCTGGTGAAGGGTGACATGAGGTAAGTGTAGAGCAGCGTCGGAATGAAAGGGCAGGGAAACGGGAGATTCCTGAGAAAACCCGCCGACCAGCGGCATCGTCCGGCACGATTCCCACATGCGAAACCATGAGATAGAACTTATGGGACATTCCGTATAGTATGTTTTAGTGACAATTCTAGTTTTCGAAAGTTAAGAGGGGAGTTCGCGCAATATTTTTATTATTTGAATAATTTTTATGTTTATACAATATATTATTTGTTTTGTAGACATATATTGTGACTATTTTTCACAGTAATGAAAATTTTTTAGCTTTCATAATTTTTCTATGATGGCAAGTAAAAGCTAAAATTTGCATGAAACGGTTTTTACAAGAAACGAAAACCAATTAACTTACATAAACGAAATAATTACCACTGAAGAACAATGTCGCGGCCTACAACTGGACATGTATAAAAGTGTTGCACTGAAATACTCTGTAATAAAAAATAATATACAAAGTTGGCAATTTTTTATTTCTAATTGATCAATTATAAAAAACACAAATAATATTCAATGCGGTATTTTATTTCTGCCCAGACGTAGCCCGCGATAACGTTCTTCAGTGGGAATTTTTGATTCCTGTAAGTCAGTTGGTTTTTCGTGTTTCTTGTGTAAAATAGATTTATGCAAATTTTGACTTTGACATGCCATTATACAGAAACTATGAAAGCTAGAAAATTTTCATTACTGAAAAAATAGTCATACTGTATGCCTATACAACAAACAAATTCTCGTACAAATATAAACATTATTAAAACGTTGCAGGGAGCTCCCCCTTAAGGAAACACTATTTGTACGTTTGTAAGGAAAAATATTTCTTGTATAAAATATGACGTGTAGGCCTATGTTTGTAAGATTACAAGAAATATATGTATATGTGTACTTGCAATAAGCAAAACTTAAATTTTAAATACTCATTTTACTTCAATCATGATACTAAACGTTTTTGTTGAACACGTTATGGATAATTACATTTTATAAGCAATTATTTAAAAAAAATAATAAAAAATTCTTTGGAGGCACCCAGATTCCAATCTGCTTCCTGTCGGTTAAATACGACACATCTTTTTCCTAGGCCAAATTTACTTACGTGCCGTTTGATAATGTTGCATTTGTATACATTCAATGTATTGTTGAGTGACGCAAATTTTGTTTTCAATTTTTAAGCATGTAACAATATGAATACTCACTTTATTACAGAAGACCTGGTTTGTGTATATCAAGTAATTTCCGGCGAAACTGTGACTTTGACATAATAAAAAATTTTTCCTACGTATTTTAGAAAGAAAATAATTGTAACTTTAAACAAATAATCTTACAAACATGTGTAAGGATACCAACATTGTAATTTTCACAAAATTTTTACAGTGGTTCTTTAATTCTATCGTATTAATAAATTTACATAATAATAAATTTTTTTACCTAATGGACAATCAGCTGAATGCGTTTGTGCAGTGACGTAGAGAAACAATGTTTCGATCGAAACAGCTGTTTATAGAGTTGGCCAACATGTTTATAAAAATATAATAATACAATTGTTTGCGTGTACGGCCATCTTCAATAAAATGTAAATACTACATTTATTTTACAAATCCATTTTTGATATGTTAATGTTGACTTAAAGAAGTAAAGGTCTAATAGGAGATAAAGTAAAATCCAAGATTTTCGTGAAATTTTGCAATACAAATTCTGCTGCACATTTTGTCCGCAACTAAGTAATGACAAAATAAGTAAACAGCTACTGAAATGTATTTCCAGCAACAATAAGATGATTAAGGGTTTACTAAAATTTTAAATATTATAATGTTAACTCAAAATAACTATAGGTCACTAATTGTGTCTAAATATATCATTTAGAAACCTATTTAATTACTACCGCACACGTTTGGAAACAAAATAATACATTTTTATTATTAACATGCGGTGGTTCATTATATCGGCCTAAAACTGATAAACTCAAGATGAGAGGGATTCTCTCTGACCTAAGTCTGAAATGTGCTGTAGCGAGTTAAGGTTATTCCTTATGTTACGATTTTACCTAAACGAACGATACATTTGTATTTCCCTGAATAGAACCAAGACTTCGAACTATGTCACTACGAGTTTAAAAATGTCACTGTATTCGTAAGAAACATAAGATTTGTGCCACGCAAGATGGTTATAAACTGCATTTTAAACCAATGTACCTGAAATACCGACATAATTAGTAAAACAAAAAGATACAGACATACGTACCTCCCACAAATATTATTGTGGTCACCTACTAAAAGCGTCGCGTATTACGCACTTAAAATGCCTCGCAGTGTGTTCGTAAATACGATTTTTTAATTAAACTATCCCACAAGTACCCATTGTATCAAAGTACAAAAATAAAATACACTTCGAACGATAACGAGAAAGTAGTTTCAATGCATCACGTCAATTAGAAAACACATTTCTGAGCCCCTCAAAATGGCAAAACTAGCTTTCTCAAATTGTTATATCTGAAAAACTACTCTAAGAACATGCAATTGACTTTTCTTTACATTTTGTATTACTGAAAGTGTTAGTCAGGCGAGTGATCTACGATACCACTGCACGCCGTTTCATTATCTTGCGGTAGAGGCGATACCGCAGTAGATGAGACGGTAAACATCGCCCTTGTGGCACCGTGCCCCACCCACAGAAACACAGCCAGTAGGCGAGCGTCTTAAAGTAATAATAATATATGCCGTTCACTTATAATAATATTTAATTGTGGCCAAATATGTAAATCTATAAGAAATGTGAAACATTTGTACTTGTTATTTGTTACATGGATGTTCTTCATATTGAAAATAGTAAAGATGCACGTAAAATGGCTTATATAAATATTTATTCAGTGCTCACTATATCGTGAATAGTCTATAGTAAAGCACTGCACGCCAGTTGAGTGACTTCGTGCGTAAAGGCGTAACTGCATTACATACACCGGTCAGCTGAACCCTAAGCACTCCATAAATGTTGTGCTCCACCTACACACACAAACGCAGGCTACCTAGGGAGCCACCTTAACATTTACAATCGACTATAGTATGTAAATTTTATTCATGCGTATTTTTTTTCTGTAGCCTCCAATTATGTGTTCCTCGCTGTACATTCTTCTAAACACAATGTTAATGGCAGTTCACCCCACGGGAGATAAAAGTACCCGCCAGGACGGTGTAAAATCCAGCTCAGCTGCGGAAGACGTATGCCGCTTGACACGACCTTCGCCACGGGAAACGCACCCCACCATTTCTTAAACTACTAACGATCATTAGGCCATGTACTACACCCCCGCCGCGGAGGGTGGGAGGAGGTTGGAAACAGCCCCTACACAGACAGGAGGAAAAAGTCAAGGGAGAAATATTCTCTCCCCTCCCGCCGCGCAGAGAAATATCCCAATCATCCAGGCAATTTATTTGGAAAGGTCAGCCAAGAAGCGTGTCCTTGTGATAAATCTCGTCAACAAAAAGATATCTCCCGCGCAGTCTTGGAAAAGCTGAGTTTTTTTACTGAGAAAAAAGGGCAACTCCTTCATTTCACCCACCCTTGTGCGGGGTGAAACATTTTTCACTCCCTTCCAGAAGAATGGGCAACGCGGTGTCGGAGTTGTTGGGCAGGGGAGGTATAGGGGAAAGAAAATAATCGATGTCGATAATTATGTGGCTGAGGGGGTATCGTGCGGAGTCATCGACCAACCGTGAGATCTGTCCCAGCATCCCTTCCTGCCTGCTCAACTCTCTGGACCGGGACAGGGGAAGTGCCAGTCGCCGACCCTTGAGGGCATACGGATGATGAGTCCTATCTGGTGTGCTGCTCGAAGGGAGTGTGCACCAGGGCAGATAATGTTGACACACAGTTCATCACGAAAAGTCAGGGGGGATGAAACACACTTCAAGAATTTGTTAACTAGGAGACACGCGGTGCGCATGAATCCATTTCATAATGAAGATATCTCAACAAGTTAAGAGAAAAAAAAAGCCCTAGACACCTTTAAATAAATATGGTTTTCATAATCTTAGCATATTATATACGTTACCAATCTGAGACACTTTGATTTTTTTAAATTATAAAAATGTATTTTACATAATAACATTTCTAACAAAATTACACATATTCCGTAATCCCTTTAGTAACACAATGTGGACTTGAACATTAAATCATTAACATATTTAAATGTTATTTTTTTCTGTTTAGAATTATGACATTCTGAACAAATTTTTGGCAGCCTAATATGAGACCCTCCATTTCTTGCTTTACATAAACCACACTTACTTCACAAATCAACAATGTTTACCTGCAGTACCCACAAAAAATACACTCTTCGTGTTTAAATTTTTTTTTCTCCCAACTTTTTAAATGCAGTCGGGGCAAATGAATTTGTGAACAGCACCACAGTTCTGATGTACCCACATGTAGAACTTTCTACACAGACGCCATTCTTCACCACTTTTGTCATCCGACCACAAACCAGCACAAAGTATACACTCTGCATCATTGTCGTCCATATCATCCATCCCATCGGAGCTGTCTTCCAACGAAAAATAATCGGCTAAATCATTAGATTCTGATGACTCCTACTGCGTGGTATTCCTTTTCTTAGGCCCCGTTATGTTGACAGACTTAGGCCTATTCAGGCATATTTTTAGTAAGTTTTAGTGTTGAGGTGAAATGTTCTTTAGCGACATTCTTGTTTTTTTCGGATTTTCGTCATCCCGCATTGTGTTTGTTTGGAATGTTCTAAACGTTTTGCTCCGATTAAATGCGTTTCATCCTTGAAATAAAGAGTGGAAACTCGGGAACGTCCACACGACGGTGTAGAAACCACCGATAATAATTGGCACGGGTGCAAAGTCTGCCGAATCCATTGGTTGTATGTGCCGTGTCAGGGTGGTGTGCAGTTTCTACGCAGATCACGCCAGTCACCACTGCCACAACCATGGCATGCGCGACAGTTCGAGTACTTGTCAACGGGTTTTTTTCAAAGCGATTCAGGAATATCAGTTAATTTAGTAGTCTCTGTACATCCGTACTTAGCTAGAAATGCTGATCAGCTGACTGATTACACGTGACCATGTCTAAGAATGGGAGAGGAGAGATTACGAAAATTACATATCGTCGGCTTAATGTTACAACTAGATAACTAGGTAGCTGGAGATATCCAACTATAACACTGACAATTGATTTTGTCATGCAAATAGTTATTTTTTGAAATGCAAATTTGTCTTGAATCAATACTCCTAATTAACACATTTATAAATGTTTACATATCAAAAGGAACAATCATAAGAGCAGTGTAGACATCTGCAGATAATTTAATCTTGGAAAATTTAAAAGTTGCCCAGTTCATGCACTAAACTGACGATATACAAAGGCCTCCTGGTAGTGTTCGAAAGAAGGAGGTTTGAAACCAGAAATGAATCGCTCGTCGCCCTATACACGGGAGATCGCTCGCAGTGACGTCACGCGCCCCAGAGTTTAATTATTCGAATCAGGCGAGACGGCCAACCCTCCTCCTTTACTGGTGTTTCTTTTTAAAAATTACGTTCTGCATACAAGGAATTATTTTTTCGTTTCTCGTCAAACTGTAGTAGTGTGACAAAATGTCGAGCAAATTCTGTTACGTTTCTGTCGTCTGCGATGTGCGGCAGTGTTCAAATGTCAGCAACTATAACATTAAGAAACTATACCTCAATTTGTAAGAGAACGTCACTAATTCAGTAAACTAGCATAGGTTCACATGTAAAGTTGTTTTCAGCCCTACATCTAGCAAAGATGCGCACAGGTGAAAATCTGAACTTGCATTTAAGATGACCCAGGTTCGAATACAGGTCTGGCCGTCCTTGCCGCTTCCTTTTCATGTCCTGAGTGCCTAGATCTACTGGTTTAATATTTAATGACATCCCATTTATTGTTTATATCGGATTCAAAACTTCATAGAGTTGAGACATATTCATTCGGTGGAATACTGCCTGCACACGGCACTAGAAAAATATGCTCTGCCTGCGTGTATTCATTCATTTATCGCGGGCCGATTCACCCCTCGTGGCTTTAGGAAAATACTGAACAGACGATATTCACAATGTATTCGTTTCCCTTCACAACAGGTAGTCATTGTGTGTAGTTTCAAGACATGCCACTATCCAGCAAAAGCAGCACATCCTAAACCGAATTCACGATTATTTTCGTAGTTCAAGTTTTTTTAGAAAACTATTTAAGATATTTTGTTGAATCCAACTGCATGTTAAAATTATTATTATTTTATAGAGTTAACAGGTTTTTCATTTTGCTACGTGTAAAACTTTTAATTAAATGCACAAATTATAATTTTTTAGTTAAAATGCAATTTTGGGCGAAAAAAATTATTTAATGTAGTTTAAACTACCTTATTCTAATTATACTTATAATAACCATACAAAAATGTATACTTTCTCTTGCAAACTATATTCGGTTGCGAAATTTTAGGTAGTAAATAAGAATGAATGGGACTACTATTGAAATCAACCAATTCAAAAACGATTTTTAAAAGTGTTACTAAACATTTACATAATATCGCTTTAGCATGCAAATAACATTATCCAAGGTTTAATACTAAGGTTCCATCTGTCATTTAAAACTTGAATGATTAAAATTTGACAATTAATTCTCACGACATAAATTTAGGAACCTGGCGTGGTGTTTTCGTGTACTGCTGGTTGCGGAGTATCCGGGATTCCGGTTAGGACTCAACCTTATCGATATTCCATTAAGAAAAATTTCGTTGAAAATATGTTAATTGTTGTTTTTTAATCTCAAAAAAGTTTTAATATAGGCTGAAGAGAATGTATACGTTAAAAATTCTAACAAAACCCAAATACAATGGTTCCAACTTGAGGACGTTAGTAGATAGATCGGTATCATGGCCTCGACTGCTTAGTTCGTTGTCCTGGTAAATACTTACTGCACAATAAGGAATTAGACAACAATCGCCACCTTGGCGTATGTAATGGAAAAGTTATAAAATATTTACTCGAAAAATTATGACGGATACTTACCGATAACATACCACAACCTGCAAACTTAAGTTAAACAACTATTTATATTACTGAATTGCAAAAACCAAATAATAGTTATCACTGAACTCTTGAATAATAAAGTGAAACCATTACATGGAGCTCCTTTGCTTTCAATTTCACTTATTTACCGCAGTGGCATTTATTTACTGCTTAAGTAATGTCGTTAACCTAAGTTACAAAACATCATTTACAAAAGTGAAATGTAATAAAATGAGATTCAACGGCAAGTTATTAATACATTAACTCATTTTGCACTGTTGTGAAAACGAGTAGGCCTACGAAAGGTCTGAACTATAAAGTAGACAAAAAATTTTGAGTTAAATATGCAGTGAGTAAATAGTTTATCTTCAGTATGCAGATTGTAATAATGAGCTGTAAGCCGACAAACAACCCAAAAAGCGATTGACGACAATGGAATAAATGAAATCTTAATGAAGAGGGTGTCCAATTTTGAACGTTTCACCGAAAAATACAATTTCGAGCACCTCTCATTTGGCAATTTTCATTAACTTTTTTTTTTACAAAAAAATGTTGCGTGTCATTCCGGAGATTATTTATTTTTTTTTTGGCATTCAGATGTAATCCACGCCGTGATTGTGGTTTCTCAACCTCCAGTTCAACTGCAAATTATTGGTCGAGCTCACTTTAATAAATCACGCTCGGCCGACTGCGTGTGATGAGCGATGTTTGGTAATTTGAACAGGAACCGTTAATTAAACTGCAATCCACACACCGTAGGCAGTTCGCACGCCATCCAGATTGATGCAAATCAAATAACAACAAAGCGATAAACCTGTTCGGTGCAATGGAATTCATATTTTGGTACGCGTCGAACGCAGACCGTGCGTATGCATTTTCGAGCTCCGAAATATCGCAGGCTACGTGGATCAATTCAGAAATATTATTTATTTTAAGTACTTTTGTAGCTATTATTATCGGTGCTATAAAGGCTTTTATTTACAGTTCTTGTAATGAATACACACGTTAGAACAAAATATGATTTTGTTCGAGTTAAAACGAGCTTTGTCAAATAAATTCGCTTTTGATTTGTCTCCCGTAGAATGTATAGTAATCAGGCCATACGATTCATTTCCGTTTACTGATGTACTGGAAACAAAAAATGTATTGTTCTAGCCAGTATTTATGTACATAAATGATGTTGCATATGAGCATATATAAAAGCAAAGGTAAATACAATAAAATTATATGGCCACCACTTAAGGCCTCGCTCTTTAGTTTTGGAGGGGCTTTGAAAATATTTTTTTAAAAGTAAATTAATACATATATCAAAAATTCATTTCTACAGTTTTAACACTTACATTTCTTCGTTTGTATCCTGATTTTTCTGTTGCAGTTCACCAAACGGATTTTTAGATTTCTTCCCCTAAATTATCACATCTTTTGTTGTCAAAATAAGACAAAACACAAAACGAAGCAAAATAATTTTTTTTGCTAGCAAACAGTACGTTATTTTAAAAACGCTCTGCCATGACTGTACACAGTCTCAATTTTTTTCAAAGCATTTTGGTTAATATATATTATAATTATTTGCAATAAATGAAAGACCATGGCCTTAACGTGCCATAGTAAGAAATGGGTCTGCGGGAATCTTGCAAACTAGTTTCAGCACCTGGCTTGTTGTGGCGTTGCTGCATTTGACACGACCTTCAAGGTCGCCCTTATAGCTCAGTTGCTTCTATACCTCTAACACGCTAAAACCGCTTAAGGTAGGTAGCACGCTTAAACCTACGTTTTACATTCAACCCGTTTCTCTGATAATAATGAAAAAAAAAAAAGAAATATATATATATATATATATGTATAGTAAAACCCTCAGAAAGATGGTTTGAAAAATTATTTCACCATGCATAGTTTTTTTTAACAAAAAATAGCTAATTTTCGGTCATAGTTGACTTAAAGAAAAATTTTTGGGTCGATAATCATACAAAAGAATAAAATATTTGTTTCTTAAAAATTGAAGCTACAAACCTACGTAGCCTGTCTACACAAATTGCAACACACATTAAGAATCCTCGGTATAAAATCTGACAGTTAAACAACTACGCTTAGAGGCGATTAGACGAGTCGTGAGCTGGTAAGAGTCGACCTTACAACACACATGCTCCCATTTCAAAATTGAATGAACAATCCTCACATGTAGAGGAACAAAAAACATATGTACAAGATTTCTGCACCACAGTTGGCAGTACTTGACGTTCAGTGAATAGTGTAGTATGCCATCGCAGCTTTTATTAGTTGGCAGTACGGGGCCGTTCAGTGAATAGTTCGTTGGCTGGATCTTACTGTGGAATGCCATCGCAGCTTTTGTTAGTTGGCAGTACTTGACGTTCAGTGAATAGTTCGTGTGCTGGATCACCGTACTGTGGAATGCCATCGCAGCTTTTATTAGTTGGCAGTACTTGGCGTTCAGTGAATAGTTCGTCGGCTGGATCACCTTACTATGGAATGCCATCGCATAGGCGGTTCGGGATAAAGAGAGCATTTTTTTAAACCCTAGTCACTTTTTTCTTTTCAGATTATTAATACATTTTTCTGACGCCTTTAATGTAAAAAATGGAACCTACTTTACAATTAAAGTTTTCATATTATATGTAACGTAAATAGTTAACATTTGACGTTGCAATTAATAATATTTTAAAATTATTATTCAAGATAGTCTTAAAAAGTGCTCAGTTTATCGCGAGCGGCCTGTAGTTAGAGTAAGGTTAATTCTACTACAGGTTAGAAAGAAAATACGTTTTCTTATGGGAGAGCTTGGCACAGGGAATATTTCTGTCACTAGTTTCGCTTCAATCGTTAAGTGACCAGAAAAATAGGAAACCGTAATAAAATTAAATATAAATAAACGTTGAAATTATATTAGTAATTTAATTTAATTTTAAAGTGAAAAGAAACCGATTTGGCGTTTTAAATTATCAATTTAATGTAACTTAAAATTCAGGAAAGTTCTGTGATTGGTCAGTTTGGTGCACTAGCAATACCAGCGCTCAAGTGGAAGAAATTTTCCCTGTGCCAAACTTATAACATTGATCTTTCTAACCTGTAGTAGAATTAACCTTAGTTAGAGCTACTGTTTTATGGCGAGAAGATTTGTGCACAAATTAGTTTCAGTGCATCGCAGCTTTTATTAGTTCACAGTACTTGACGCACAGTGAATAGTGCGTGGGCTGGATCATAGTACTGTGGAATGCCATCGTAGCATTTATTAATTAGCAGTACTTGGCGTTCAGTTAATAGTTCGTGGGCTGGATTATCTTAACTGTGGAATGCCATCGTAGCTTTTATTAGTTAACAGTACTTGGCGTTCAGTTAATTGTATGTGTCGTGGATTATCTTACTGAGGATTGCTATCGCAGCTTTTATTACTTGGCAGTACTTGACGTTCAGTGAATAGTTCGTGGGCTGGATCATCTTACTGTGGAATGCCATCGCATAGGCGTTTCGGGATATAGAGAGCACTTATTAAATCCTAGTTACTTTTTTCTTTTAAGATTATTAATCAATTTTTCTTTCACATTTTATGTAAACAATGCAACCTACTTAACAATGAATTTTTTTATATTATGTAATACGTAAAAAGTTAACATTATGACGTTGTAATTAATTATATTTAAAAATTATCATTCAAGACAAAATAGACTTAAAAAGTGCTCAGTTTATCGCGAACAGCCTGTAGTTAGAGCTACTATTTTATGGCGAAATGATTTGTGCAGAAATTAGTTTCAGTGCTTTATGTGCACATCTGTACCTCTGCCACATGGTCAGTGATTGGATATTTTAACACTTACTTGTGTTGTGGTTCGACTGGCAAATCACTGACGTATGATGTCACAGTTGCCTTATTCTTATTGGTGCAATCAAATGAGAGGCACGGTGCCAATAACCATGAATCAAAGCTGTCAATGTGCACGTGAGACACTGAAGCAAAGGGATCTAAAAATATTTTCTTTTCGCTACGGAATCGTGGCTCTACTGTCTCTGCACATGTACACATTGCCCGATGTAGCATTCCACGACAACTTAGTTCCTCTGAATGCGAGGATTGCACCCTGAAAATATGCACTGAATGAAACATTTTGTAGGAAGTTTTCCCTGCAGAATAATTTTGTTGTGTTTACAAAATAATTTAGAGGCCACAAATTGTCTGTGGTGGAAAAAAAAAAATTAATAGTGACCACAAAATAAATTTTGCAGTGTGAATACCCACTAAATATTTTTTGCAGGGTGGATACCCACTAATAATTTTTTAGTGACCACAAAATAAAATTTCAGGATGCATGTAGCTGCCAAAAAATAAATTTTGCAAGGTGAACACCTACAAAATATTTTGTAGCTGCCATAAATAAATTTTGCAGGGTGAACACCGTAAATTTTTTTTTTTTTTGTGTGGCCGTGGAAGTTTGCAACAATCTGTATAAGAATATCAGGAACAAGTTTTGCAGATTCGCGTACAACCAGATTTATAAAAGAGCCAACCTCATTCGGTATTTCCCCCAGGTACGCTGTCCGGTAGTAGTTCACAGTGTATTCGGTTGAAACTACTTGACAAGAAATAAAAGACGGAAAGATAAGGGATGGAAGCGGTAGGGATAGGTAATCCCCTCTCGTAGACTTGTCAGGCGTGATGAAGCCACAACGCGGGGAGAGAGGGGGGTGGGGTGGCTTCTCTCTCTACGCGAACTGAAACTCCGCTGCGCCGGAAGCGAGTGTGCACGGCAGTGAACGCTTTGATGTGCGGAACTGGGGCAGGCTGGAACATAAAGCTCGAGAGAGGGGCAAGAGGAGGGTGTGGGTAAAAAATACCCTCGGTCTGTACGTGTTCTTCAGGCTGCACCGGCGACACAGGAGCGGTGTATCGGTAATATGTCAGAGGCAGGCGCGCTACCTTGACTTGCAGGCAACGTTAGCTACAGTACGCAGGCCGGTCCAGCCAAACTATAGGTTATGCGCAGTAAGTGAGTGTAGAGATGTCGGTTTTCGCTTAAGGGTGTTCAAATGGGGAAAAATTACAATTTTTAATTTGTATGAAATACCGTTAGTTTATTACTAGTTACTTGGGAGTTAATTTTCCTTTTACAAAAAAAATGGCGTCGCTAGTTTTCCCATAACATTTAAAAGTCAAAATTGGCATATTTTTACTTCATATAAAACTTTAAAACCAATAAACTTTATGAAAGTTAAGTAATTCACATTATAACAACATGTTCCGAGCTACTCCTTCAAGTATGTAAAAACCCGTTACAAAAAAAAATGTTTGTATTAAAAAGAAACTAGACTTTGCAATTTTTTTAGATACAAAAATATGTTATATGCTTCATTCAAGCTGTAGAACATGACATGTAATTTTAATGTGATTTTTTTTTCGTTTCATTATGTTTTCTGGTTTTCAAGTTTTGTATGAAGTAAAAATATGCAAATTTTGACTTTGGAATGCCATAAGGGAAAACTGGCTGAGTTAACATTTCTTTTGTAAGATGAAAATTTACTGCCTAGTAATGTCTACGAAACTAACACTATTTTATACAAATATGATTTTTTCTCCATTTGAACGCCCTTACTAATATACTAGCACCATTTATGGATGTTTTGTTCTAATGTCTCCAGTAATAATATACCAACGACAGTAAATATTTTTTAACCGAAACAAAGATAAATGCCGTATCGCAAGTGAACTGCCTTCGGACGATGCTCAGGGTGAACGCTCCTTAAGTTCGCTGGACCCGTAACATTTAATGTTTTTATATTGGTGCCATCCACTGTTTGTCTTCTACACATCAATTTCATGTCAGTTCCCCAAATTAAAAAAATTAAGCCCTATAGTTTATGCATAATAATTCACCAAAGTCACAATATGCCCGTTGTGGTGTAGCCGGAAAAAGAAGTATCATGAAATCAAAGTTACAGGAACTGAAAGTCAATACATTTTATGACGTGTTTGACAAAAGTTACTTTTGATAATTTCAGTAACAGTCACAACTCAATTATACAAAAATTTACTACTTTTTACAAGTCTTTTTTTTAAGACATCCTTTTGTAACTCTATTAGTATCTTCAAATAGCTCATATAATAAGATCAATATGAATTATCTTGTGTAAGCAAGTTTATTCCTTTTTTTTTTTTTTAATTATTGCCACACCGCAATTGCCATTTTGTGTATTTGACAAGTGACTATGCAAAAATTATGAGACCTATTTTATCCGATACGTAAAAGTTAAACAGTGTTTGGCACAAATATAAACTATGAATTTTTACGGGACAAACGCCCTTAAGGCGAAGTGCCACCTCTCGCGATGAATTTTCCATTAATAAATCATAATATTTTAATTGAAATCACAAAAAAAATATTATTACAGCGCTTTAACAGTGTGTAAATGCCTTCGAGATTATTCCTACACACGTAATTCCTGATTGCCTTGAAAAGTTGAAAATATATTTATAATTTTAAAAAGTATGTATGAGTAACTGTGTAATCAGTATTGATGGGATGTTCAGGATTGAGGAGTTTGTAGCAAGGTAATACAGTGTAGTAAAGCACGATGGTGATGCAGTTTATATATGTGTTTTAATAAAACCAAACAAATATTACAAACTGTAATTTCAGATAAGTTAGTGATGCCCTAACCCTAAGTCTGTTAGTTCAAGTGTGAAATTCATATATTTACATTGCTACGAAAAAATGGCTCTAGACGTTACTAGTGATTAAACTTACTTCTCTGGAAACTTTTGAGCATGCATAGCATACACATAACACAATATCAAAAATCACTATTTGTGCGGTACTGGAGCACACACGCAACATTAAAAAACGGTCTTGCTGAAACGAAATAACTCACACTGAACTTAGGTGTCACGGTATACGTAAAATAAAATACTAATCAACACCAAGTTATTGAAAAGAATGGATTTTATATCGAATACTAGACACATACTTGGTACAATAAAAAACTAGAACAATTTTATGCCGATCAAATATATTGTTTTTTTTTTTTAGGAAATAGCGGCATCCCTCCTTATGTTCAGAGCTACCAATAGCTGTGCGAACTGTGTGATGTATGTTGGAGCAACAAATGCATGTATCTTTCTGTGACCCGACAGATTTGTGTGATAAGAGCTGATAGTAGAGTGAACCTTCTCTCTCAACGCCCTTGAGCGACTGAAAAATTAAACTGAGTGCGGTTTGTGGGGCTACTCAAAATGGCTAAGAATGAGTTTTGTAGGGAAGAATTTGACTACCAAACTTGATTCTTCTCGCACGATTTCTTGGCTAGAATGTGAAGAAAATTAAAATCGGTATTTTTGATTCTACTGTAGAATTACATACATTCTAAGCGACAAACTTACTTCGGGCGAAGTGCGATATTATACGTATGAGTCGTTTAAAAAATTATAGCGTGCAAAGTTATTTATATTTCAACGTACGATACTTAACTACTATGTTGAGATAGTCGTATCCTAGAACATATTCACGAAACAGTACACACAATGTTATCTGGTAATAGTTGTGCAAATAATAAAAATATGCCATGTTCTGGGGTTATCATTTGAAAGTAATCTGTAACTGTTAGAGAAACTGTAGATCGCAGAAAGCGGAAGATGGCAAAGGAATAGCAAATAAAAGAAATTACAGTCATTCTGTAAACGTTCAAAGATGATGTCAGGTCAATGCTTAAATTCATATTGAAAACGTATTTATTTGTAGGAAGACATTTTGAAACAGAAACGCATAAATAGATTCATAGTATTCAATGTGCATTTTGTACTTGGATATGTTACGGTGGCTGAACGTTTCCCACATCTTCTCGATAAGGTTGCTTATCGGTTATCGATGTGCCTCGTCTCTCGAGACTCTGCGACATTATTGGCGGATCTAACGCGAATGTTTACATGTTACGAGAGAACGATTTCCAATAAAAGTGGAGAGAGTTTTTAATATTTTACGGCTTTATTGCTTTCAATACGCGACGCGACTTCAATATCAAGTTTCTATACAAGCGACGAAAAATTTTTTTAAGACTTGCCTACCACATATCACGCATGATACGCATCCGAGCTGGAGTTTTGAAGCTGCTAGTAAAGGTGATATTCTCACCAAAAGTTTATTTTTTGAAAATATAAATGTAAATATATTTTTAGAATAAATAGTTGGTTGAGTGGCCGACTTTGGTGCGAAGGGTTCTCGGTTCGATTCCCAGGTCTGGCTGGGTGTAAAATTTGTGTTTGTTCAAATTGACTCCAAACGACGTCTCGATAAAATTGTCTCACGAAAGTTACTGGGGGTTACTCAAATACGTCACACAAAATTAAAAAAAAGTAGATAGCGCTTTTGATCGCTGGACCAAGGATATCGGGTTTGATTTCCGACTGGGGAGGTGACATTTAACGTCACTTCCTCGGGTACAGGACTGGTTATTTGTGTTAGTTTTGAGTAATTACAAAAAAGTCACCGTACAATTACAAAATACAAATCTCTCGGGGTCACTTGAAGTCGCCAACTTAAAGGGAGAAAAATGTTTGGTGGCAGCCTTAACATAAAAAAAAAAACATTTCTAATTGAAAAAAAAGGTGGATAAAGCGTGGACGCCAAGCGTAAAATTTTGGATGTACGGTTAAAAATCTCCTCCAATTTAGATTTTTTTACTATGTTGAATATAAATTATGGCCGTATATTAAATGAGCTATTCTTAAATGTTTATTTTTATCCCATGTAGAAAATTTGCAGTAATTTAAAGATGATATTACATAATCGTTTGGTTTTAGTGGAATTTGTTAGCTAATTGATTTTAAAATATATATAAATGTAGCATTTAATTATTGCAACAAATACGCAAAATATTTGTTTTAATGTTCTGTGTGTTCTTGATTAATTAAAAATAATCCAAACAAACTATATTTATCTCTTTTAGACGCTGTGTCTACAAAGGGATATTAAACGTAAAATATGAAAGTAAATACTTACAGTGATTCTTTTTTCTACGTAAATTTGTACATAGAGATTAATGTATTAAAAAACTCTACAGTAATCAAAAAGTATTTTGTTGTGCGCAGTTTAATGGTATTCAGTCGGACAGTCAAAAGTTGTACAGTATGGAAACCATTTTTTGTTAAATTCTTCTGATAATTTTTGGACTAGAAACCCCAAATATTATCTACTCGAGACTCACCACGCCCTAGTATTCAGACAGCAACTTCATAAAAGATAGATGACTTGACCCTGGACAAATGCTTTAATCTAGTGTAAAGAAAGACGGCGACGACATTCCACCACCCACGAACCGCAGATAAGTGTCTTACTATCTCTAACACGGACGTAGAAGAACAGGTCTGGACACTCGCCTATCTAACAATGTATTTTGCTTGACCCCCTTGTTGTTTGGCTGTAGTTCGTCAAGTTACCGAGAATGTCGTACTTTTTGGCGCTGTTTTCCGGGCGGTCGGACTCATACTCCGTCCACTTTTTTCCATTGTTAAATTTATAAAGTAAATAAAGATTGCTGGAGCCTTTTCTTAAATTTGTGATCGAAGGAAGTATTTCATAAATTGATAAAAATACGTTTTGATAAATTGTTTATTTTAGTGGGGAGGAAGTGGGCGGAGTTTGAGCCGACCGCCCTAGCAGCAGCGCCACAAAATCCTATAGCATTGCCGTGAACTTAGTGAACTGCAGCCAAACAACAAGGGGGTCAAGTTTCCAGGTGTGTGTCCAGACCTGTTCTTCTACGGCCGTGGTCTCCAAGAACACGGAACGTTCGGACGTAGTCATAAATATATGCGATGGCATTCTTCCAGGCAAGTATCATGGATTGATACAATATTTGATTTCGTACATTTGGCCATGAAACGTGACATGTACAGTATATTCTTTTAATTATTTAGATTCAGAGGCCGCAGAAATTGAATTTAAAAAAGGCGCTTCACCAATAATACAAGCTATATTTAAAATATTCCATAAATAATATATTTCAACTGTCCGGGAAGTCAAATTCTATGCCTTGTCATGGCGAATCGTATAAAAATAAACCTGAACTAAAAGTTTCAAAAATTGTAGGCATTTTAGTTGTTTGCAAATCTTTCACTTTAAGAGCACTGCTTATTCGCTCGTCAGAGGCTCAGAAATGACGGAGCTATAAGGATGATCATCAAATACGATACCGCATCGCTCCAACGAGCCAAGCGCTCCCACACTCCCACATATCCATTTTGACTATGGGACTTAATGTAATTTTATTGATGGTAAGTCTGTAATAACGAAGTTCAATACACGTTTCTTTCTGAGTTTTGCATACATCCGGTTAGTTTAGTTTGAAGCTATTTTTATCTATGTGTGAGGTCTTCGAAACGATGTTTTTAATGAGAAATGTGTCATGACAGTGGCATTTCCGTCTTTGTGTACGAAGTGTGTTTTCTTTTCGTACGTTGGCACAATGGGCAATACGCAATAGGCAATCGTTTTGCAAAAAAAAAGTAGTTGTGAATTACTACAACGCATTTGAAGTGCGTGGTGGTGCGCCGATTATGTCCAATTCCCTTCCTTTTCCCGATATTTTGATACAATTTGTTGTCACTGTAATGACCTCGGCTAGAAGCGTTAGCCATACTTGAGTGCGAATTGTGCTATATTTGAACAACAATGCCAGTTTTAAATTCGTACTTGTGTCCTAAGATATACCGTAATCGTTTTATGTGACTTCAAAATTTTCGTAACTTATTCGTCGACTGTTCGAAAAAAAAAAAAAAAAAAAAAAAAAACACTGGAACGTGTATTTGCTTTTGCTGCAATTTACTTTCACAGGGATGCACGTCGAAACAGAATTTACGTTTTAGGAAGTCGATGACTGAGGACAAGATTGTTCACTCAGTACAGTACAGCAGTGTAGCACAATACAGGATAATCATAAAATTAAAACTACCAACGTGTCAAATACACACTCACTCATTCATTGCATTTTATACATTTCAGTTTCCGCGTGTTAGTACAGTTAGTCTTTGTCAACTAACATATTCAATTATCACACATTTTATACATACAGTACGATTTTCCGCGTAGTGGTTGAATAGGTAAAGTGACATCAACAGCTTAAATGAGCTTTAGAGTATTCGGTGAAGATACAGACGGTAGCCTGAAAGATGCACGATCCGCAGTGAAGCGAGTGGAGATCGAACTCACAACCTATAGAATAGTAATCAGGTACGCTAATAGCACCATTCATGTTCGGGAGCTTGTTTTCAGAGGAGCGTGACTGAAATACGTAATATAATAGCGAAATAAATCCAGCATATATCTGTAGTAAAGAGTTGGGAAAGTTTATCCAAAGATCACGTTCGATCAGAACATCAAGTTTGAGATAAAAATGAAGGAAAGCACATTGTGTTCAGGGTTAGAAGTTTTCATGCTGAATAGCATACGTATGTAACAATGAAAGCTCGTTCGTCCATCTTTTATGTACTCCGGTGCCATTCATCCAATTTGGACGAAACCTCGATGCGCCCGCGAATCTTTATGCCAAGACAAGAGAAGAGGCAAAACGGAATACCCAAAAAATTTTCAGATATTCATCTAAAATTGTTTTGCTCGTATCGGTGGGGCCTGCCTTGCCACATGACCTTTTGAGACGGTTATAAATACCCTCAAAATAGGCATGTAGGCCCTACAGTATGAATAAATCACCCCGAACATGTTTTTTTTATATTTTTACTATTTTAAGAATACCCTCCTCATCTCAATGCAGAGAATGATTTGTGTACGAGTACGACGTTATTAACAACGCCTTAGCAGCATCGAATATAACTTAACATGCAAATACTTAACTTTGCTCGCGACACAGCTCTGTAGGGTTGCCAGACACTGAGAGTATGAAAGGACACTCATGTCAAAAAATGACAGTATAAATATTGAATAAGAACTGGAAATATTTTCATTGATCCATGATTGCTGGCGTCTGTAGCGACGACAATACATGAAATAATTCACATTGTCTCAACAACAATGTCGATTGCATGAGAAGCAATGCCATTTCGAATAAATACTTCTGCTTTGGTTCTAGCACATTAAATATTTCTTGAAGTTTCCGTGTCTTGAAAAATTGTCATATTCAGACATTTATACATTCCATTGATTTGAAATAATTTTCTCTTTGACATTTTTTCAGACACAATGAACAAGTATGATTTGTTGTAAATCAGCACCGCATTAATGCATAAACGTTCAGTTACTTTTCTAGAATTTAAATTCAGAGGGAGCAAAGTTGTTTTGTTTTCACATAATCAATTTAGCTCCGGGACTCTTTCATGTATGCAGTGTCTCGTCCTACTAAAAAGCCGGGCATTTTTTGAGCTTCAAGAAAATTCCGGCCGGACGCAAAAAAATCCATAAGAGGAAGACATGTCCTCCTTTTTTCCAGACGTCTGGTAACCCTGCTCCGGTAGGCATCGCTCTCCAGTGGCGCGTTCGCAAGTCTTTACAACAGCGACAAGCAATCAGCTGCTCGGGGCATATTGTTTCAATACAGGCAGTGTGAGCCACTGTGTGGCGAGATGTTCTTTCACATTCTCGACTGATGTAACCCTTTCCCTTAACGACTCGTGAATTACACGACTATCCAAAGGTAAAAGTAAAAGTAATTTATTTTTATATACTAATTTTGGACCTTCTATGTGGCATATGTCCTAGAAAATAATGTCTAAGGAAAATAAGTGCTCAGAAAAAGCTGTTTATACAAGATATGCATAGATATAGTTTACTGGAAGTGATATACTCAAGTTAAAGTTTACTGTTGTGTGGTTCCTTATTACATAACTACTTCCAATTATAAATTGATCACGATAACAGTTCCTAATTACGACGACTTTGCTGTTTCTAATAGGCCTATGGCGCTTTCCGTTTTTCTCGATCACTGAAACTGCTTCACATAGTAAAATTGTCGCAAGTCTGGAAGAAAATGTTTCATGACATTGTTGAGTGTGCTACGTAGAGTCTACAATTTGTAAATGAAAATTAAACATTTCAGATCTCTCTGGTATCACGGAAATTAATGGCCACCGTAAAGTGAGGATACTTTGCAACCAAATGGATAACTTTGCACCACCACATTCATTTCATTAATAGCCTAGGTATTGTTGCCAGTACTTCTAGATTGTTTATGTATTTTTGTTTTTTTTAAATCACCTTTTACATAAAATTTATTTTTGATACTTCATTGACCTAAATTTGAAAATAAATAAACGCCGATTGTTTATCATTGTGAAAATAATGTTAAAGTTCAATGTTTATCTTCTGAGAAGATAACACTCACACTCATAGTTATCTGAGAAATAACCTATGCAGAAGGGTGGACGTGGGATACGTATAGCTCACATTCTAATCTACACGAAGTCAGTGTGGTATAACAAAAAAGTAAAATTTTAGATAGGCGTGTTTGTACCTTTGTGACGAAGAGTTATGCCAAAATGATGCATTACTTTAGCATAGTCTGCTGCTACGGCAACATTGAAAGTTTTGACATTTTGGAAAAACGGGTGGTTTGTTAAAAACGCACGCATCAAATAATTATTTTCTGTGAGCACCCCTTACGACATTTTACAAAACTTGCATATTTGCACATGTGACGACACAGAACGAAAAATTATACAAGTATCGTGTTACTGAACTTACGAATTGCTTTATTTTGACTTAAACAGAAACTATTTCCAAACATAAATACACGCGCGCTCACACACTCATGCATTTTTATATAATACACAATTTTCTTCCTGTAACCTGCGCATTACCAGCGTCTGGTAAGAAATTATTCTAACAATAATGATTGTCTTGTTATTTCATAACAACTTCAGAAATTGTTCACTGTTAAAATTTGCCACAGTCATGTAAATAAGTGTTAATATAGTAGGTATGATAGCATTTTCCCACCATACACGTAAGTTATAGTAACGTTCGTATACATTCTTAAGAAACAGTTAAATGCATACTGATGTCACCACACTAATTTAACAACAATGATAAACTGTTGCTGTATTTACAAACGGAATTATTGTACGTGTTCCACACTGCGTATACGAGTGAAAAACTTCTATAGTCCTTACAAATACCTCATAAGTGCAGATGCAGCTACCAATTTTGTTGTCAGGAGCAGGACGAGTAACTTCAAAGTGGTAATCAAGGTGGCCACTCCAAATCTCACCATGTGTAGTTTAATAATATTTCCGTTTTCCATCATCCAATCCCCTAAAAGTTTGACTTTATGCACCATGCTGGATTATTTTAATTTTAGCTATTTTTAAAAATTCAGATACTAAAAATGTTAAATTCGCTGATTATACTGCAAATTCAATTAATTTTACTCTACAATAAAAGTATCTCGTAATATTTAGGAAGGTTTTAACGTTGTATATATGCTTCACTTAATGTATTAATAATTGGTACATCTCCCCCGTTGTCTTATGACTGTGTACACAGGAACACGTGTAAGCCTACTCCTTCTACCCGGTTATTACCATCAGGTCAACAACAAACCCTACCAGTCAGCAACAACGCGTTATGGGAAGACTAGGCGCACAGCTGGCCGGATATCGGATAAACTCGCTTCTCCCAACACACGGCGGTAATTATCTGGACCCGTATCTGGGCTGGAAACGCGAGAGTATGTTATTAATCGAGCGGGTTTTGTTTACATGCGTGTAGAAGTTGGCGTGAACAGCGTGTTCAGCTGTATAAACATGGCCGTCATCACAACCAAAGAGTATGGAAGAGAGAAAGAGAGTACACTTCCAGGTTAAACCTCTTTGCTTATTTCTGTTGTGTTTTTGGCTCGCTGACTCTTCCACAGGTACCAACAATGCAGTACTAAACCCATCTGAAATAATGTGGCGCTACAATCATTGGCCGTGTTTGTTAATATTGTTAGCTGCTAGAGTGTGCTAGTGTCCTTTGTTGGTGGGAGTGTTGGCAAAGGCGATGCAGTTATGCTAAGTGTATGTAGAAGTCGTCCTTGTGATTTTGTTTTCTTAATTTTAAGACCATAAAAAAATGTTCTCGCATAGATGTGCAGTTTCGAGCTCTCACTCGTAGCATTTTCCGACATGCGCTTTTGACCACTCGGCTATCAATACAGACACTTGACGGGTAATTATGTTACATCTATAAGAAACTTTTACGCAAATAAAAAAATATATATTTATTTAAATTATCAGAGACTGTTAAATATTTAATTTAAACTTTTCTACCACATTACACGACAAACCTTCCTAATATTACGTGAATTAATGGTTATCATTTGAAAATTAACATAAGGTTTACTCTCGTAAAATTTAAACAGTAACGGCTTTAACGAGATTTAAACTGACCAATGACAGCAGCGTTAATGATTAGTCGAGAAGTCCAGCTCAACGCTATAACTAATCCTTGGAAAATTATCTATTAATGAAACACCGGCACTTAAAAAATAATATACTTTTGTTTTATTTACAACAGCATTAATCTCGTTCAAATGGTTAAATTGGAAAACGATAAAATTTTTTTTTAAACTTTGAATCACATGTTGATGTTGGTACAAACGAAAACGTTAGTCCTCAATAAGAGAATTATTTCCCTATATAGTGACAGACCAATGATCAGAACATTTACTCAGCCATGTCGGTCTACTTCAGCGGCTACTAAGCATTAGCTATTTTGTAGCGTGACTGGATACAACTTTTTAAGTTTCCTTGCCTTCCAGTGCGAGTGAAATAAGGCAGTATACCAATTATCTTCAAGTATATACACACACCCCCCCCCCTACTGGGCTGTTCCAGGGACGTCACCCAGTATATAGGCTACTAGCATTGTCCGAAAGTACCCAGAGGTTCTACACTTGACTAGTACACAAAGTTGCTTACTTGTTGGGTGTTTCTGCATACTACCTTCGGCCACCATATTGATTTCAGCTTTTTACGATGTTTTGTTAAGATTATGCAGTACTCCGGATAAAAATTTCGTACCTTACTATTTTCGAAGTTTTTTTTTTCAGTTGTAGCCTATGTAAGTAAATGTACGTTATCTCTTTCTCTTCGTACCCTGTAAATATTTTCCTCATAATAGTTATGTAATTAATTTTTTACACATTTTCTACCTGATTAGGATATTATTGTATTTTTTTATTTCATTAGATTAGCATAAATAAGTATTAATATTGTTTTTATTTTAATTGCTATTCTGTAAAACATTTAAATGCTAATAGTTACATTATATATATATATATATATATATATATATATATATATATATATATATATATATATATATATATTCCAGTTTATAATGGAAAGGACCTGCGCAGTAATCTCGACAAGTACGAATCAGATGCGAGTAAGTTTATGTGCGTACGCCATACTGATGACCACTCTGATACAGCCTAAGATACTTCGTAACTCATTAATTCATTATTGTTTTTAAAGTGAACATATTTGATTCATTTTAAGACAGCGTTGTACATAAATATTGGTATGCCAACGCAGGAACAAAAATCCACTTCTAGGAAATAGTTTTTATAAACACGTTTCTAATATAATGCTTTATTGCGTTTTCTTTGATTGTGACGCAAGAGAAGAAACTAAACAAATACGTCATTATGGTCAAATATTTCCTGGAAAGAAAATACATTCCCGCCAATGCTGTTTCAAGGATTGCCCTTTTTCGTTATTTTATATTTGCGTTTCAATTCCTGGTAACTTCAGTCAACGTTTTCATAGCCAATTGATGCGCTAAATTAGTCCACACAATCCCTCACACAGCTAAGGAAGTAAACCTACCCCACACAATACGTCAGATAAACAGAGTAATTTCTGTGCCTGCGACTTTAAAACTATTACTATGAAACGGAAAAGTAACAGTAAACCAGAAACCATTTTATCTTACTTGATTCACTCGTATACAAAATAGGTACTGCAGCGGCGTGCTGTATTTTCATCTTAATAACTTTAGAAAACTAAAAATAAGCTAATAATGAGTTGTAATGCTCTTGTCAAAAATATACTCCAACTAATGACTAGTCTCAACTGTTTCTGAAAATAAATTAATTTACAGACATGATAATTAGTTAGAGTTTTGAAAACATCATCTCTTCGTAACGTTACTGGGCGACATAAAATACAACGCACGCATTACATTAACAGATCTTTAAAAAAATTAAAGCAATTATTTTTTCAGTGACAACATTTAAATGAGAAAATTTTAGTTATGCCCGTTTCTTGCGCTTTCATCGAAAACATATTTTGAAGGGGTGTAATCATCTCCTAACATCTGTTCCGCTCGTAAATGAATCCGCACATAAAATTCGAAACCTCTCATTGAATTTTGTACAGTAAAGGTTTACCACGAGGGCTGATGTGCTGTAAAATGTCTTAAGCATTTAAGGGAAAATAAAGAATGCTTAAAGTTTTGTGTACATTTCCTGCAGGTCATACTCTTTCCATAAAGCTTTGAGTCTTAAAAGTAGCTTTACAGTACTTTTACCATGAATGAACGCAAAAGAATGGACGGAATGTTGTAAATGATAAATCATCTCCTGTCATCGACATTGAATATTCCTTCCAATTTTTCGCAAGTAGTAAACACAGATCGGTACCATTACAAAACATTTAAGTCATTTTCAGATTTTTTGTAACAGCATAAAGTGCGATGACAGTCTTTAATGTGCGACACACTTACGGCGTCCAAGAGAGGGAAAATCATAATTTTATATTTGTATGATATAGTGTCAGTTTCGTAAACGTCACTTGCGAGTACTTTTTGCTCTTACAGAAAAAGTTTAGCACAGCTGGTTATCCCATAATGACACTTCAAGGTCAACATTTGCACGTTTTTAGTTCTTATAAGCCGCAAAAACCAATGAAAACGATTAAATGAAAAAAATTCACACTGAAACTACATAATTACTGCATGACATGTTTTAAAATCAATTACAAAATATTTTTCTATTAAAAAATCTATAAATGTGGCAGTAAAAAACAATTTCAGAATCTTTTTTGAACGGAAAATTATTTTGTAATTTATTTTAAAACATCTGAAGCAGTAATCCGTGACATAGTTCAGTGTTAATTTTTTAATTTCTTGCAATGTGCTCGTATTATGAACATAAAAGGTTTTTTAAACAAACGCCATTGCAAGCGAATGTTGCCCTATTGCAGAAAATCCCCCAATAAAAAAAAAGGAAGAAAAGCCAGAAAGCTGTAGTAAACAGACATAACACATGCAGATAATTCCTGAAAGGAATTTAGTCATACCCCTAGAAGATAAGGACAAGAACAGATATAAATAACAAAAAAATTAATGCTTAAGTGGAATATAGTCGACTTGAGAATGACAAAAAAAAAAAAAAAAGACAGACGAAAAAAAAATAATAAAAATCGAACAAGAATGGGGAGTGCGAAAATTGCACCAAATGAATGGACGACAACACAAATAACGAGAGTCACGAATGATTGCGAACACAGACAAGACGGGAAACAGTAGGCTTCTCAAGACAACAGATACAGTACTATTATGATACTGCCTGGCAAGCCGGGCAGCGATAGGTTCGGCCTGCAACTAGGCCAGCGTTGGGAAACCACGGAAGACAGAAACACAACTCTCCCCCCTCGTAATGGCGCAATAATGTGGACAAGCACGTCAATATAACGTCTAAGTATACCGGGTCTGTCGTCCGTCAGCACTCATCCGATCAACAGAATTCCAGCTCACCTACGGTGCTCGGGGGTGTGCTCGTCCGTCGATGTCGTCTACCTCATGAATCCAGCTTCGGTAAGGTCGTCAGATCTATTTATGTCACAGCAACCCTTAACTTAATATAATATATTAATAAGCAGTAAAATTGCGCTCCCCTCCTAAATTAATATAGTACTTTGTAACAGTCTTTGTATTCAGAGTACCTGCCATTGCAGTAGAGTAAATGCCCGTTTTACCATAACTGTCTTAGTCACATAACTCTGATTGACATCTATAAACCCACAGTGTAGCTACCACCTGAGTGAATCCCCCAAATAATAATAATAACTTGTAACAGCAACCATCAAAATAAATCCACAATAATATTAAGTTTGTTACAGTACGGCAAAATTCGCTCGCAATGCCGTATGTCCAAAGAAACTTGATATCTACAGAACTATCACGATTTCATACAAATATAAAACTATGATTATTCCCCATTTGAACTCCCTTAATGAAAACCTGCGAGAGCATACGTTGACGAAACTCTTCAAGGAAAACCAGTCAGTTGAGTTTTGTCTGTTCCAGCAGTCGCGTTTACGGCAGCCCGAAATATTCTCCGTCTCGGCACAGACTGTGTTTTGTTTTAAAATTCGCGCAGAGTTCGTAAGCGTGCTTCGCCTGTTTGATCATGCCGCACGCAGCTGTAAAAACGAAACAGAACTGAAGAAAGGCAGGAGAGACCTCCGATAATACAAAAAAACTGTGGGGGAGAGGAAATAATTCAGCGGCTCCTCCACTTCAAAGTTTGCCAACTTTTCTTGCGGCAGAGAAAGAAATTCTCGCTGTCTCGGTTAATTTTTACGAGCTTCTAAATTAAGTTTTCGAATTCCCTTCTCAACATATTTTCCCTTTTGTCCCGCTGTCTAATATCTTTGGTACGCATACAGCATCAATCCAAACTTTGTCGCAATAATTCATTACGTTTCTGCTGTCTTATTTCTTCGAGAGAGTTGGGAAGAAATAAAATAAAACAACGTAGGCGGAAAAATAAAAATGTTGCTGTCATTTCCTTTGTTTCCAACTCATTCCTGGTAACATCATATATATATATATATTTGTGGGGTTTATCAAGACTCGAAATCTATTCCTACACGTATATAAAATCATCGCGATTTAGGCTAATATAGGTGGTATATAATATCAGCATAATCGACGTTTGATAAATGCCGGTGTTGTATAAATATGAAATCCCGTAAAACAATAATTTCCGTTACGTGATAATTACTTTGAAGGGATTTTCGACTTTCAGCTTGAGCACGAACACTTCCGTCGGTGCTTAATTAACAAGCCAAAGCTTTTCGTAACAATGGCTACTAAATTTTGCTGCTTGATTTAGACTGCTTGTGGGTGAAAATTTCCGGTAACAGCACTTAGGCCTATTAGTCAATTAAAATTTACGTCTTTATAGCTTAATAACTTCATTACATATATTTATAAGTTCCAAAACAAGAGAGTGATAATATAGCTTAATGTCACAAATTACAAACATTACACTGAGACACGTTAGTAATAGTAATAATATCATATGGAGCCAGGGTATATAGAAGGATGGCATGGAACGAGGTCCTACAATAAAGAAGCATCTGAATGAGAAGGGCATGGGAAGCGGTAGATACATGAGAAAACCCTCTGACCTACCGCATCGTCCGACACGATTTTCACTTGCGAAAATCCGGGTACCGACCCGGCCGGTGATTGAACCCGTATCGCATTGGCAGGAGGCGACTGGTCTGACCACTCGGCCGCTGGAGACACATCACTGGTTATAAAGATGAAAGTTGCTCTTGTAAAAATATTTAATAGAAACTGGCCGAATGGTCGACTCTTTCCTTGCAGTATAGAACAAACTATATGTCGTTACTCGTCAGGCTGGATAATGCCTGACAGTTAGGCAACCTGTGTTACGTGGTTGCCAGAAGGGCTGCGTGTAGCACACTACAGCGAATAGGTGGTTCCGGTTAAAGTGAGCAAATTAAAAAAAGCCCTGGTGTATTTATATTTTCAGACAGTTGGTATCTTTCCGCGCGTAACTGCTAACGATGAGAAATGTCTTGTCTTGCGCGTGTAAAATAAGTTGTGCAGTCGGTAGGAACGTATATAGTTTGATAAGAAAGGTTTATTAATTATACAAAAGTCAAATATTTCAATTGATTTTATTTTAGTATCGTTGTGTTTAAATAGGAAACTACAACAGCAAATTGCTGCCAACCATGCAAGGACTACGGTAACTAGTCTTAATGTTGAGTTATATACAGTAACTATTGGTGATTTTTGTTTCCAAAGGTTAAATATTTAGTACTCCTTTTCCAGAATCACATATAGGTACAAAACAGCAGAAGTCGCCAGATACACTGGAAAGTTTACATATCAAACTCACCTGAACAAAAAAATTGAGGCTTTAATGAGAATTTTTATGTTCACGCCATTTTTCAGAACGCCGGTTTGTGAACGTGTGTTCTATGAGATACCGTAATAAAAATGTGAAAAAAAGAACTAAAAACCGTTACGACTTGAAGTACACATACTACTAATCTAAGCAATCAGTTATAAAGTACTTAAAGTCAAAGTGAAGATAATATTTTCATTCTCTTCCTCACTTATTATATCACACAAAACACGTGCTGACGTTCTCAAAGTGCGCCTAAACTTCAACATTCCTAATGAATGCAGTTGCAGCTACCAAGTTTCTTGTCAGGTCACGTAACTTCATGCATAACAACAGTGGTAACTATACAAGCCAACATGTCTAGTTTAACAATTTTTCTGTATTCCGTGCACCAATGAATTGGCATATGTCTTAACACTCCAGTTACTTTGAATTAATTCAACTCACTTTATACACTTGTTTTTCTCCAATTTACTCATCGTAAGACGGTAGTTCCGAATTTAGATAATTTGTTGCCCCTTCTAATGGAGTGTTTCTATTTTCGTTAAAACATTGTGAGATAAAGCGAAATCAACATTTACAGGCGCAGAAAATTTTATACCAAGCAGAGATACATATTATATCTTTAAATGATCCCAAGCTATGATCTTCGGAAAATAATAGCGGTAATTACTGACACTTTTACGAAAGGAGTCTCTAGGAAGACGTTTTATTGTAAAAAAAAAGTATTTGCGCGTATACGCACACGTTCGTAAATAACTGTTCCAGAAACATAATTTAGTTCAGGAAATGTAAAAAAAAAAAAAAATTCATAATATCAAGACGCAAATTTTTTTTTAGTCCTGTTGTACGGCACTACACAGACATTTAAGGGCCTGTCGCTCAGTCTCTTGAAGGCGAAGGAGAAAAATACGTTCTGACGTCTGTAGTGCAATCCTTTGGCTTCTGATACATACAGTAATAATACGCTCTTACGGATGTAATTGGTGTGCTATTGGATGGTCAGTATGTACAATCAAATACTGTACAAGGGCAATATAGGAAGAAGAAAAACACGAGACGTGTTATTTAATTCCAGTTCACGCCGATATGAGCGCTGTTCCTTCTACAGTAGCACATTTTGCTATGTGTAGTATTAGTTTCATATTTTGTTATTAAATAGACACGCTTCTCAGTTATTACTGTTGCAAGTTAAAATTTAAAAATATTAGTAAATATAATCTCATACTATTAGCCAAAATGTATAACCACTACAGAAAAAATATATATAAGAATGTGAATTTTCCTAGTGTTTCCATTTCGCCATTGGTAACAAGTCTCGCGTTTTGATAATGATAAAGCTGTACTTTCCCATATTGTCCTTTTACGATATTTGCCAAGCGTCAAGAATTTAATGTATTGTGTTTAAACGGCGCAGGCAAGTCAAGGTCCACGTGCCCGTGGAAACATGTAACTTTACCGACGAGCTCGCATCAAAAAGTATTGTCCGCAATATTTGAACCAACTTTAGATTGTTTTCATTTTGGATTAATTGTTTTCGTTTCATTATACTTTAGTTAATCAGGGATTGGAGAAACAGATTGCCAATTTATCAGAGTGGATATCCCTCTCAACTTGGTTACATAAATTCATTTTTTTATACTTGATCGATCATACTCGATACCCCAACACATTAAATTTTCCCTTCCTGTTTGAAATATATTCATATAAAAAATTCTGACCTTCTCATTTGTTCAAATCATATTTTATATTCCAAGCGTTGTATACAGCTAAGTGGTGATTATCAGTATTCAACCTAACTTAGATTCTACAAAACTTTACAATTTTCACGCTCAATTAAATGATATAGTGTCTGAAAAAGAATACGATGATTTATTTGAATTACATATTAAGTGTTGGCAGAGTAAGTTAATCTCCCTTTCGTTTCCAACGTCTATAAATCCAGAGTCAATATTTCATGAAAAGTCACCTTTCCCAGTTTTCAGCAGTTTTATAATATATGTCTCCAAAAATATGAACATATGGGCTCGTTTAGTTGACACGTGAGAGAACATTGTTTATCGACGTCTCGCAACAGTTGCTCTTTAAATTCGGCCTGAACAAACATCCGAAAGTACAATACGTATATATTCTCGTTTGGTCCACACGCCATTTTACAAAGTCATAAACTGCCTTGCTAATTTACGACGTACAACCTCGCATCCGCAGATATCAGATATTGTGGCCTCCCATTTCCAGCTTGAACGGTCACGCAGTACACGCAAGCTAAGTGAAAATTAACTACGCGTTTCGTCAACCCCATCTGCCAACTTCACTACCAGGCGTAAAATATTATTCAAAAATAATTTTTCCTGAGCTAGTCCAATTTTGCAGTAGTGCGAGATGTTTGTGACGTTGCAGCGAAGCTTTTTTTTCTAGAGGTGAAACGCGTTAATTATTATTTTTTACCGCAAATAAATCGGCAGAATGCGCGTTCACGTAGTCGTACGTAGTGGTGTTGAATGTCGGACACCATTGTGCTCTAATCACAATAGTGCGATGAACGCGACGCGAAACAAAAACTTTTAGTTCGGCTGCCCTTAAGAAATACGAAAAAAAGTCATACATGTAAATATTTCCTAGTCACCATAGCTACTATCCTCTAGCACGGCAGACATTATAGTTTACTTAATTTCATTACATTCCCGTTTATTTGTTATATATTTTTGGCATTTCCCACGTGTGGAAATAAAGTCACAACGACACATGTGCTTGAAGATTATGATTTGCTTAAAACAAACAAACGTCTCCCGTAAAATAAGTAAATGCAATTTACTACCAACTCACCGACATTAAATTCCCTTTATCAGCTTCGTCGCGTCTGTATACAAACAAATTCTATTAGGAATTCGCATTGCCGTCCGCCAATTTTGTCACTCTGACCTCACGTACATATCGATGCTGACTGGCTGGCAAGTTATTGTATTCGCGTCGCGTTCGTCGCGCTACTGTGATTCCAGCATTAATCCGTTATTTGCCTAGCGGTGTCTCGAGGCTGCGGGACGGAAAGTATAGAAAGTAGTGTCGTGAGGTGGGGGTGGGTGGCAATGCAGATGCTCTCAGGATGATTAACGATCTCTGCCGACTCTAATTAATACCTCGCTCGCGCGAGAGACTGTGATGCCATGGTCCATAGAGGAAGAAAAGGAAGGAGCAAGGGGCACTGACCAACGCTCCAACGACCACTAAATTAGTTAGCGCGACTGCAGTTAGGCAACGCTACAGTAGCCTTTCACAGCGTTATCACTCGCAGGGTGTCTACAGCCGGAACTTCAGTACTACATACACCACTCTTTGTAATTTGTAATTTTTAGTGTTCCAGTACACACTCCCACAAATCCTTCTCTTCATTCCTTCAAAATAATAATAATATTGAGGAGTAACAAATTTGTTTTATGTTCAAGCATAATTTATTGTCTGCGTACTTGTTTACCGGAGATTAGTCAGTTCAGGTGTCAGAGATATTAACTTATAAAGTTTTGAACGCATTCGAAATCCTGGTGTGTCGCTGTTTTCATTCCCAGAAGGGTTACGTTATTTACTTAATCGACTAATTTATTATCTTAAAGTTTAAACACTAAGCGATAAATCTAAACATGTCAAGTGGAACATTGTTCTCATGAAACATAAGCTCTATGAACTCATTCTATTCGGTGATATCATGGCAAGTTTTTGATAGTTCAATTAATATTCTTATATTTACACGTGTTTTAGAGACTAGACCATCTCAATTCATTATCAGTGAGAGGCAGCGCCACCAACTGCTTATTCAGTTAAAATGATACAAATTACTATCTAGTACTTTTTTCTGGCCTACAGTACGTCGGTAACAAATATCTTTCCTTGGTGGGCACCATTATCAGCACTCACGGGTACTCCTCTACAAAAAAAAAAACACACTGGTGGTTCCTCCTTTGATCCCCATTTACTTAAAAATGCCGCATTACCACGAGCCTAGCTATGAACTAGCGTACAAGATTCCCGCCGATACATTTCATCCTATGGCACTTGACTGCTCTGCACCGAACAATTCGTAATTTTATAACTGCAACAAACACCACAAACTAATGAAGTATTTTGGACGTACGCCATTGCAGCAAATGGTGTGTCACAGAAAATCAGATAAAACACTCAGACGAACAACCAAAAGGACCTTGTTTGCAACTGGCAAACATAAACATAGGCTGTACAATGCCGCAAGAAATTCAATCAGTGAGTTACAAGAAAAAAAAAAAAAAAAAGGAATACATACGAGCACCCAGGTGCAAAGAAAACCAAGGAGTAAATAAATAACTAAGATTATACTACAAATAGGAATCCTTCAGTAATGGCGAAACAACAGACATAGACAGACAAAATAGCTGGTTGTAGACGACACAGCAGAAACACAGACCCCTTGAGGAAAACGAACGAAAACAAAAAAATTCAGCAACTGTGAACAGTAAAATAATGAAAACACAAACAATCACAACGGTCTCCTTGCAACAAAACAAAATGCGACGTTTCCGAGACTGCAATCTGTCTCCGTCTTCAGGCACATTTACAGTCCGAGGAGCCCTTGCAGACTGAGTGTAGGCACTGGAAAACAAGGGGTTCATATACTCGGTACCCCTTTTCTGTCCCGGCCAATAGGAAAGAGCCATACCCTGATTGGCTGCGCAGGAAAAAGTATGTTGTTATTGACTAATAATTTCCGGCGATGATGGTTTCTAATTTTGTTTGTTTCCTGTGTCAGTGAAGTAGCATTTTCCCATAGTATTCTGTGGCTATTGTCCCAGAAATGTTCAGCGAGTTTAGATTTTTAAATTCCATCTTTCTTTACATTACGTTTGTGTTTGTTTATGCATCTAGAAAGGGGTATACCAGTCTCTCCGATGTAGGCATATACATATGCGTTTTTGTTGGTTCATGGTGCCTCTTAGCCCGGCCCCCATGCGGTGTGGAGAGAGATCACTCTCTACCACGCAGTGGACGTATACTAACAAACAGTTTGAATCGCCCAACCATTTTGCGGAATACTGAACTGCGCCTCTAACCACCTTCCAAAGAAGTAGCATAGACTATTTAGAGAGCCCAGGGCCACCACCCATCCCAGGATTTCACCCTACGCCTGAGATCCTCAACCCAGCCACCTCTTAGTTGTAGTCGGGGCCTATCTAACCCCTAACAGACTCACCGGGCCTACTCCGATGTATACACACTCACATTCACAGTGAATATGAGACATGCAGCTAGAGAAGTTAGAGATCCTGGCTTGTGGCCACAATGGAGGAAATTACAGGTACCTCTCGGTGTTCTGTTGTCCGCACATACATCTCCTACGGAAGACAATGGTGAACCACTGCCAATTTCATTGTCGCGACTCGCGTGTTCCCCTCGAGGTCCAAACCAGCCTCCGAACTGAAAACTCATCATAACATAATGCACAATCCCTGTTGTTGCGACTCGCGTGTTCCGCTCGAGGTCCAAACCTGCCTCCGAGCTGAAAACTCATCATAACATCACCAATTACCTACCCCTGCATAGAACTCAAGTTTCGGCTGATTCAGGTCTACATTAAGGAGTTGATTAAAGCACACCGCATTCAGATTGCAAACGAGCTCACATTAACTCGGTATCTGCAGACGCCGCGGGGACAACGACGTGTTTGTCAGGCCCGTTCTTCAATTCATGTGCCTCGAACCCTCGCTGAATGGTCCAGATAGAATTTGCATTAGCCGTATGTTTGTCTATGTTGTTAAGGCACTGAAGACACGGAGGGGGTAGTGACAACAGCAGCCGGCGACTGAAGATTACGGGTGAGGAGGACACCTACGAAATGTCGGGAAATGCTATCCGCAGATGCTTCTGTATGTCGGGCAGGAAGCGTGTGTTCGGAGGTAGTGTTTTGTTCCCTCGGCGCAAGGAGTCGACTCGAGCCAGTGTGCAGAGATAATTTTAATGATACACAAACACCACGTCATATTCGCCGCCAAGGAAAACATGGAGAACCCCGCGCCGTGAGACGTTGTTACCTCTCGCGAGCTTTATGAGGATCTTAATTACATCTGTAAACTAACTTTAATTACGTTCGGGAGGGGCCGCAAGCGCCTTACTCGCGCGAAAAGCCCGCCACGTCAGTAATGAGCTGCATCTGGCAGGAAGGGTTCCAGCCTACACGGTGCGATTCTCTTTGTTTGAGATGACGATGCAGTATTCATAGACAATTCACCCCACGACTGTTGCTTATGATATGATAAATGTAAGGAAATAATGTATACGTATGAATAATTTTTTGATCGTAGAAATAAGTTCATCTCTATATATAAAAATGAAAGCTGACTGACTGACGTATCAAACTGCAGCCCAAACCAATGGACCTAGAGTCGTGAAATTTTTTGTGGGGGTTCCCCTCAGGTCGTAGGCGAGCACTAAGAAGGGATTTTTCGAAATTCGACCTCTAAAAGGGTGAAAAGGGGTGCAATGTGTTTCCGAAGAAACGTCGATAGAGCTCGAACCCGACGGCCAATCATCGTGATGTTTACTTTAATAGGACACTCGTAAAAATGCATATTAGCGAATTTAAGGATTTTTCGAAATTCAACATTTAAGGGGTGAAAAGATCTTAAATGTGTTTCCGATTAACTATCGATATCTATCGAATCCTTCGGGATAAAAAGTTGGTTATCACTTCAAAATGTTGCTTACGTAAATACGCAAAATTTAGTATTAGGGATTTTTGAAATTCGACTCCCAAGCAGTAAAAAGGGGCAAAATTTGTTTTTTTATGAATCGTTTACTATAAAACGGAATGCAAGAGATGATATTCAAACATTAATTGATGTGCAGTAACAGTATGTTACTGCCAGGCAGCTGTATATGCTATATTAACTTTCTGTTAATTACAACGAGACCTGTCGAGAATGATCAGGTAAGGTAAATGGTAGATTGGCTTTGTTTACATCTCGTCGACAGCGAGTTTCACCAGAGATGGTGCGACACAACTTGAAACAATGACAGGAGCTGGGTCAGGAGTCAGCCATGGCCTTTGTTAAGTAACCGTTCCAGCATTCACCTGGAGCGATTTCGGGAAACCATGGAAAACAGAAATCAGGATGGTCGGAGCCGGGGATCGAACCCGGATCCTCCCGCATGAGAGTGCTATGTTTTACTGTTCCACCAACTCGCTCGGTTCAATAACTATGCCTTTGACTGTAACTGGCAGGTTTGACAGGAACTGAAATAAAAAAAAATCGGACACGAAGCAAATTCGCAAACGTGCCTAAACCACTTACTAAGCACCATTCACAGCCACGCCTGGTAGTGTAAAAGATATTGTGAAAATATTTATATTATATCAAGATAATGTTCACAGAAATATCATAATTTGTACATAATTTTTTGGTAACAATAAACTTCATAGTTTTACATGTTTTTGCACCCATAGCATCACGAATTTTGTTATGAAAATAAACCCAAATCTAGCATAATAATTATTTGTGAAAGCACGATGGATTACTTTGCAAAACCCTTACATAAAATTGTGCACTGTATGGATGCTCGTAGTTTTGAATTTTTTCAAAGCGTTCTGTTAAAAAAGTTTTGTTTTGTGTTTTTTGTACCAATGTGAAAAAAAAAAACTACCTATCATAGCATTAAGTGTAATGTAGATAAGATAAAATATTACTGTAATGTCATGTTATCTTCCAAAGTTACATGTCTACTATTATTAACGGTAATTAAATGACAACTTGAATGAAGAACTTTAAAAATAGTACATTTTGTTATAATTAGTAAACTATTTTTCTAAATGCGTATTGATTATGTAGTTATAAAATTGACTCCTTACAAAAATGAAAGCTTGTTTGAGGAAATGTCAAATTAACATTTTGGATACAGTTGGCCAGTATGTTGTGAAATACTACAAATCTCTTGAAAAATTATACATATCATGATATGTGGCGAACGTATAGTTATATACTGACTCAGATAAAATTGGATGAAGAGTGAAAATATAAAAATAAGTACAGTAGACCAAGTAGTTAACGCAAATATGACACAGTACTTTACTTATTAATTGTGGGGTTTTATACAAAATGGAATACCTACTTTATATTGATGCACACTCTATGCCTGGATAACGATACATAAGAAAAAATAGACGTGAATGGGTTAAACGGCTCCACGTATGACACATCACAAAAAAGTTAAGCACGCATCATTTTCAAAATAAGCACTTTCGTCAAGTATCCCTACAGAGTTTAAAGAAATTCTGTCCACAGGTTAAAACGTTTTGAGGGAGAACTACAGAGGAAACTAGGTAAAAATTTTTAGATAATATATTTTGCTAACCTGGCTAGCGACTAGTTGACGAGAGTGACGCACCTCGACTCTCTCTCTCTCTCTCTCTCTCTCTCTCTCTCTCTCTCTCTCTCTCTCTCTCTTCCGCAATAATGAAAGGTACAAAAATTCGAAGTTAGAAATGTTTGATCAAAAACACGTTACTTTACCATTAGGTTTGCTGAAAATGTCGGTTAAAGCACCGTCTATATTTATCACCGTCTTTATTTCGTATATTGGATTCCGAAAAAAAAAAAAAAAAAAAAAAAAAAAAAGACGATTTAGTTATGTTGAAAGTTGGTAGGCGTGCTGGTCAGGTGTTGGCTCGATGGAATTGTTTGTGATTGTATGCTGCGACGATACATTGCATGTAAAAGATTATGGAAACGCAAAAAGAACCTTAAACATTTGACGAGTTCCTCTTTTAGTTGTAATTATCTGATTTCAGCGACAACACTATTATTTTATCTTACGCGACGAAAGGGAAAGAGTCGCTCTACAGGTCTATAATATTCAGAATATCGTGAAAATGATTACTCTTACATAAAAATCAGCGTCAAAATTCCCGATTCGGTCACTTTCACACACAAAAAAAAAATACTTGTTAGGAACGGTAACAGTTAATGGCAAAATTATATACCTGTACTAAGACCCTTAAATGCTTTTCGTAGCCTAACCGCGTGACAACATGTTAAATGGTTTTCGAATGAAATCAGGATTGTTAAAGGTCTGCGCGCCTCTTCACGATTCTAGTGTCTTATGTGTTGGGGCCTCATAACCACTAGTATCGCACACGAACTTAGTAACCAATGGATCAATGTTTGTTGCCAGTGTGCTGACTTCTTCTAATGCCGTGCTTCTGGTTCAATTTTCTGACTGGACTAGTAGCAAGGCAGGAATTTAATATATAGAGCAAGGATGCCACTGTGAGATACCAACAACCGAGGGAAAGCCCATTGTTGTGGTAGCGGAGGAATATAACAATGGCCGACCAGCTCAAGGGGAAGTGTTTTTGGGGCGGAAAACAGGCCGCCGAAACGCGTAATTGTAAATAAACACACCTCTCGTGTCTGGGACGGCAGCCGATAAGACACACTCTACAGCTAGGGCTAAGAGCACAGGCAGGAGTTGAAAGTAGACATTCAAGCCGGACTAGCAGAGTACAATGGCGTCCAGATATGGCGGGCAAGCGTGGCTTCCTACAGCACGAACAATGCCTCCTCGCAGGCTAACAAGCACAAGCTCTGTTAGCAATATGAGTTCTTGCGCTTTTAGAAACGGACGGCCCGCGCGGTTTAAGACTACGATAAACAATGGTGTCATGACTTGTTGGCGTGGACAAAAAAAAAAGGACAAGGAGGTTAAGGCTGCCGCCTACCCCACTCTTCAAATACGTTGCAGCGTGTTCGTAAACAGGTTTTTTCTACGAAACTATTCCACGTGTGCCCATTGTGCCAACGTACGAAAAGAAAACAAACTTCAGATAAGGTCGGAACCTCATTTTTAAGACGCCACGCTCATTAAAAACACTATTTCTAAGCTCTCCAACATGGTTAAAAACGGCCTTTTCAGACTGCCGTAATTCAAAATGTACTAATCGGATGTATGTGAAACTCGGATTGCGACCTGCACTGAACTTAGTTGCAGACTTTCCACCAATAACATTATATGGTCATCGCTTAATGTCCCATAGTAAAAACCGTTCGGCGGGAAGCTTGCACGCTAGTTCAGCGCTTGTCTCGTTGAGGCGACGCGGTATTTGATGCGCGCTTCAAGGTCGACCTTACTGCTCCGTCGCTTTTGAGTCTCTCACGCGCGGGTAGGCGGCGCCCTTAAGGGTGGAATTAGGGCAAAGAAATGTTTTCAAAATATATAAAACCTGAATCGACGTAAAGAATTAAATGTTGAAACAATTATAAGTTCTCATCGAACCTTCGAGGAGTACGGACGTCTACCAGATCTTCAGCCTCAGCATCCTATCTACGTAGCGGATAATTATAGAGGTATGGAATGGTACGATGTCGAGTGGACAACTAGAATACTCAATCGTCAATCAAATATGAACTACTCATCAAAATTCGGTGAGAGATTTCTTTTGCCGAGTAGATATTTTATCTTCGGACGTTTATTTATACAGCATTATGCGGTAGTATGCTTAACTTCCGAGTAAAAAACTAAAAACGGTTTTTAGAAAAATAAAGGCTTGAAACCACAAAATCTACGAAAATGGAATCTGCCATACATATAATTTTAATATGGTATCTAGGCCTCCATAGTAACCGAATTTCAAAAGTACTTATGTTTTAATTTGAAAATAATTCTAACATCCGTAAATCTCTCGCGCAGAGATTTTCGGATAGTAATCTGGCGTACAACGATGATATCTTTGTTTGACCGATAACCATGCTACCGCTTGGCTTACTCTGCAGCAGTAAGGCCGTGTCTTATCAAGAAACATTTTCTGTTGAACGAGTTCTCTTTCGCATAACTATAAAAAGAGAGCTCTTATTTGCTCTCTGGCGTTCTCTCTCTCTCCAATTGGGATGATGCTCTCTCGTATTTGTATACAAATAATGTAAAGGTTACAAGTGCGTAAATCTTATGAACACATGTTGCAAACATAGTAAGTATGTGGGCAATTAAAAAAATAATAATTTTAACTTATTGGCGACGTACTTCAAGTGGCGAAAAAATGTTTTTAGGCGATGCCAACATTTTATTTTATGTATTCAAACGTCTGTCAGGGCAAAACATGTTGAATTTTATTTCTTGCCCTAAGTAACTGTACATTGAAAATAAATGTATGAATATTGAAAAATTTGCAAAAAAAAGACACTCTTTTCCACAGTTACCTCAAACCATAGTTGTAATCAAGATGGCGTACACCAGAGAGCACAAGTGAGCGAGAGCGAGTATACAACTTCGCTCTCGCTCTATCGTTCTCTCGACAAACAATTGAGACAGGCACAGAGTGCTCTCTCTGACGTATTTGCGAGAGCGAGAGCACGAAAGAGCACTCTTTGGGCGAACTGAGACACGGCCTTCGCCGGGGTCGAATTTCGACCATTGACGCTTGGGAACAGCGTAACGATAAGAGCCAGTGTCCCACACTTGACGAGAAGCATATCGCCTTTATTCGCAGCGCGCCAGATTGGCGTGCAAGGTTTCCTTTGTAGTCTTTTTACTATGGGACTTTAAGCTGTGACAACATTTTATGTTTGAATATTATGAAGTAAAGACCATCGCATGCCTCTCGCTTTGCACTTTACGAATTCAGGTAACATTTCTTTAGCCATTTTGAGAAGCCCGAAAATCATGTTTCTAGCAAGCGTGCTAAATATTTGAAAACATGCATGGTTTCAAGTGTGTGTTATTTTTGTAGCTAAACATAATATGAATATTAAGCGGTTTCGCTGCAACGCCGTTCATGCGCCAGTCGAGGACTCCTCTTAAGTAACTATAGCTGCCCATGTGAAATCTCTCCTAAGTCTATCCCTGTCACTCTTAGCGATTACTCCGGGCCTTTTTAGTCATAGCAAAATAGATCTCGAATATTATAGAGTATTCGAATGGTGTAAGTAGTGTGCGAGGTGCGATGACTGATTTACTTTGAGGACAACTATGATAACTGTGATGTACGGTAAATACGTATCGTAGACAGTCTTCCGTATCTAACTGAAGTAAAAATCATGATGACTGTCCATTCCTTCGACCTGTAGGCCCTACAGTCAATTAATATAAAAACGTTTCCTCCATTCTTACTCCTTAGGAGTTGAATTTAGAAAAATCCTAAAATTACTTTTTTGTTATTTACGCACATATCATTTTGAAATATAAAGCAGGTGTGTATCCCAAATATATAATAATAATAATTAACAGAAAACACATTTCAGGTCTTTCAACTTCCTTAAAGGCTGAATTTCGAAAAATCGGCTGACAAACATTTTTATGGGTGACTCGTTGAAGTAAAAGTCATGACGATAGGTCGTCGGGTTCGAGCTATATAAACGAATATTAGAAAACAAATTTCATCTCTTTTAATCCCCTTAGGGGATGTACTTGAAAAACTCCTATTCCTAGTGCTCGCTAACGACCTAACGGAAACCCACACAAAAATTAAACGTTTGTAGGTCTAGCGGTATATGTCAGTCAGTCAATCTATGAACTCATTATGTATATAGAGATGTATGTGTTGACTGCAGATATTTCAGCTTGTTTATGTTGGTTCTCGAAGTGTACGCGACATTTCACCAAATAATGTATACGTTCATTGTAAGCAATTTCAAAAACATGTACTTGTTGTTGTCCACAAAGAGCAAGGTTTTGCCAGTATTTAATTATTACCACGTAAATAGTCAAAACACATCTTAAATAATAGTCTATAGTGTATTACTCTGTTAACATATACGAACAGAAAACGACCACAAGTTAATATAGTCTTTACGATATCAGATTAAATTCCTTCTAGTTACATGCTTCTCGAGCTAATAATGTGTCATTTCATACTCTTGTTCATCGCTTATGCGTGATTGTGTGTCTCGTTATTTGTTGTCGAGAAGGGATATAGAATTTGAGGAAACCTTTGTTAGGCTCCCTGCGAAACCTTTCGGACTATGGTTGCCATATTAAGAGAAATAGTTTTAGATCAATACGGCGTCCGCTGTTCCTGAAATGTCGCCGCAATGTCATATACGACTTAATCTTGGAAATAAGCGACGTCGTAGCGACACAATAACTACTATTTGTTTTGTGACAAGAACATATTTTTCCGGACAAGAATTTACGCTATGCAGAAAATAGTATTTGAATTGAAATGTAATTAGTTATAAACAATCAAATACTCATCGATTACGAAAGTATTTAAATTATTCACCTAGACTGACATTTCGTCAATGTACATTATTTAGTATTAGAGATATTTGAATTCTCGAGTAAGTGAATGATGCAGGCGCACTTCAGAAATCAATATTCTGACGTTTTCATCACTGTGGCTGTATGTACATGAACGTTTCTACGTTTAAGGTAAATTTGGATGTGCTATAATTATGTCATGTTTTTTTAACATAATGCAATTAGTAAAACTTAGTTTTCCTTTCACAGACCCTATAACTAAATTGAACTCGAGAAGGAAATTTCACATAAAGTAAATTTACAAAGAAATTCTGAATATGAGGTACAAGTCTGCAACATAAGTTATAAACTTGTACTTATAATTGCAATGTAGAATAATGAAGTATGAAAGGTAATTTTCATGAAGTTCATAAGGAAAATTAAATTACTAGTCACCTGTTAAATACATAATTGTAAATGTAATTAGTTAGAGAAAAATTAAACATGTTGTAGCAATAGAATTGGAATTTAGCTTTCCTTCCTGGTAACCAGTTACCTGGTGTATAGGCCTAATTACTTAAAAGAATTGAATGTTTACTTACGCCAACAATTATTTTTTTGGTTGTAAATATGTAGTTCATTGCATTAAATTTAATCATCAAGTTCATGATTTGTATGTAAGTATATAATATCCGACAAATCGAATATTTATGTTGACTTGAAAGTTTCGGTAAGCCATTTTATGAATAATAGGATTTAAGCTCTGCAAGAAAATTTTTTTCCTTCGAATTTTTTAAAAGGAATAATTAAAGTACAATGGAATTCTTTACAATTGTTACAAACATTGTTAGAGGGTATGTTAACCGTTATTAAATAAGTGAAATGTTATTATTTTTATGAAATGCAGACTAATGAAAGATGCTGGGTCACCTCAATAAATTAAATATACGCGTATTTTAATATGCGCTTGTACAACATAAAAAATTACAGGTAGGCCTACTGGAAATTTTTAATCGACAGTCACAAATTCATTAACTAGCCGGATAATTGGATTGCAAAAAAATTACTCAAGAATTTCAGTAGAAAATAATACGAATGGAGAGATAATTATAAAGGAATATTTCATGGCTTTAGTAATGTGATAAGGTAAAACATGTATCGCAGGAATACGTGTTGTTAATATTTTCTATGGCAATTTTCAAAAATCAATAAATTGACACAAATATATTCAGTAAAATTTTATACGCTACTATTTAAATAAATTATTTGAATATTTGTAAAGGTAACACTGAAAACAAAATATAAACGTATTTAATGCTTAGCAAATGTTCTTATAGAAAAGTCACCAAAATATTGACAGACAATTATAAATGAAAAAATTACAGAGTTCAGTATAAATAATTACAAATAAAAAGTGGCAGATATTTCCATCCGACAGCATTGTTTAAGAAATCTCAAGTAACAAACATATAAAATAAAAAATAATATTTCTCCCAACTCACAATGTTCATGCGCTAAATGTATAGGGCTGCTGAATTGCCGTCTCGGGCGGACAGTTCACGCAGCTTAGCCATTTAGTTGACGGCGAGAAACACGAGCGCCGGTTAAGCTGCCTGACCGGGGAGGTCAATTCATTAATGCCATCCTAATTGGCAGCAGGCCGACACTCGCGCCGCGCCGTACATTCTGTCCAGATGACACTACAGTTAATTGAAAACGCTCGTGTTATAATTATCAACCAGGCTGTTCTCTCTACCCCTGATACTCGCCTGTGCAAACTGCCTTCCTGTATTGCCGGCCATATCTTAGTAGCAGAGGCTACACCAGTATCCAGCGATACACTTAAAGCCAGTATCCTGGACTAAATAATTTATCTCGCAGGTCAAATCCATACCCTCCGGGTCCTAGGATATAATTTTTGATTAAACGAAAGCGTTGATGGACAAATCAGTCTGTTGTCTGTACATCCTTGGATCTAGTTTAACATTCGGGGTATCCTACTTGCCTTTTAATTCGAATGAGTGTCCTTAAATCCTCTGTTACAGTCTATACCAGGATATTGCACTAGATTATACAGACCGTCCGTAAAGTCATTTACCTTGTGTGGGCAGATCTTTAAGTTTTTAATGTGTGTGTAGGGCAATAAATGGAAGCCACATCATCGAACAGGTACGAAATTTGGTGAGCTTTCACATTTCTAACATGTTTCGTTGATTTTCTGTGATCGGTCGAAAGTGTGCCGTGACTTTGCGGACAGACTGTATACAGGTGGTTCAGGATATAGTGAGCACTTTTGAAGCCATAGTTATTTTATTCCTTCCTGGTAATTCGTATTCTCCGGTTACTTTATTACGTGCGTCTCAGTCGTGTTCCTGAACCCTGTGTGTCTACCTGATGACGGGAACAGATTCCAGTTCCCGAAACGTCGTAACAAATATCTCTCTGGAAAACTACTGTCTTGTTTCGTCTCTTCGTTCTGTCGTTTGTCTTTTCTGTATATGTCTGTTACCTGTTGCGTTTTGTCTCGTCTATTTGTTGTGTCTTTTTGTTATTTTTCTGTTCGTGTCTGATATTTGCTGTGTTTTTCGTTTCATCTCATCGTTGTGTCGCATGTTACTTGATTTTTTACTTTATTTGTTATTATTTTCATCTATTATCTGTTTGTTCCTTGTTTCTATTTGACCCGATTCCATTTTGGAATTTCTTGTTGTGTATGTATCTTGCTGACTAAGCATACTCTGCTTATATTATGGTTTTCTTTTATTTGTTTAGTTTTCTTTGACAGTCGTTCAATTTGCAATGGAGTACGTCCAAGAAACTGAATCCAGTCATGCACTCCCATTGCACAGT